>JAHUTJ010025516.1:0-24762 GCA_036250325.1 Characodon lateralis | reverse complement strand
TATATATATATCAAAACGTGCAGCTTGGACATGAGAGATGTGCTATTACTTTTGGTTTCAGAGTGAGTTACCATTTTGACGTAATTTCCCAAGAACCGAAGCCAAAAAATGCCATAGGAATGAATAGGAAAATGAAACACTGATCTAAGTTTTTTCAAACAAAGTCCTCTCACTGGCCCATTTTGCACACTTTACATATGAATTAAGATCTAAATAAAGGACAATCTGTCTTCTATCATTTAATGTGACATTCAGGGGTTTGTGCCCAACAGAAATTCAGTTACATCCCTCAGAAGCTAGAGAATGTTGGTCATTTTGCTTCATCCCGTAGGTAACTGTCTGAAAAGATGTTTGTTATTGTCGAAAAGTTATGTCCACATTTTAGACGCTTGGACACAATTACCTGCATGTATTTTTCCTTTTGAATCTCGTGTGTGCCAAGCTGCCTTAAAACTATTCTCATTGGCCTTATGTATTTTGTATAATAAGGTCAAGTCTGAGGGCATGTTTTAACCTTACATAATAACCCTGGATGCAGTTTTTAGCCTATAGGCATACCTTCTTGGTCATTTTCAAAACGCTGGTACATGTACTCACACAAATTGACACTTCTTTCAAGCTCTTCAAGTCTCTGCCATCAAACCTGATGCAAGCTTAATCTAACAGCCCCAGAAGCTTTGGCTCTGGTCTGAGAACCATGCCCTAAGAGGCAGGCCCCATCTAAATTTCTTCAGAAATTTTCTAGTTATACATATTGTTTAGTTTTGACTCTGCCTCAAATCATCTGGGGACTGTCTGCGAAGGGAAAGACTAACAAAACAACTCCTTCGGATAAACAATGGCCCCATTAATAAAGGTTAATATACATTAACTACAGCTATGAACATTTAAATCCACAATAATTACAGTGAAAGTCATAACATTAGACATATAAAAAAGCTTTATAGTACATAGTAGTAATGGCACTCACTCTATTCCAAAGTCCCTTATACTAATGTACAAGCATGTAACTTAACAGTGTCAGGATTCCAGTATGAATCTTTTTATTGGTTTCCATTTTGATTCAAACGTCTTCACCTTAAATTATAGTCTAGCTGTTGTTTTTCCATAGTATAGATCTTTTTAACTCTATCTCTCCACTGCATAATGCTGGGAGGATGTGGACTCAGCCAGGCAGATGTAATATATTTCTTCGCAATCAGAAGCAAGACTCTAATTAAATACTTATTACCTTTGCTTATCCTTTCTGAGGAAATTACTCCCAGAATGTATACAGATGGTTCCAAGTCTAAATGAATGCCTAAAATGTTTTCATATCTGTTTGTACATCTTCCCAGAATTTGACCACTTTTGGACAACCCCCAAAATATGTCTCAAATAAGTCTCCCACCCCACCACAATTTCTCTAGCAAAATTGAGAAACCCTATTACTGTATCTAGATGTGATGATTGGAAAAAAAAGCAAAAAAAACGCATCTTAACTTTCCAGTCAAACTCCCTCCATGTCGGGCTATTAGTTAATTTATGTCCTGAGCTAAATGTTTCCTCCCATTCTTCATCTGTTATCGTCATATTAGCCTCCAACTCCCATTTCTCTTTAATCTCTGTATTTTCAATATTAGATTCATATTGTAGGCTTTTGTATAGCTTTGAAATCAGGCCTTTTTTAAGTTTACCTTTTGCTATTGACAGTAAAGTCATCCTGGGCTGCCTCCGTTTTCCCCTATGTCCGGTTGCCGATGTGGTGTGAGTCACCATCTGGTGAATTTTCTCCAATCTGTCCTCCTTCACTTTGATGCCCATCTCCTTCAGCATAGGATCCTGGTCCTCATTCTGCGGCTTTGAGTGCTCCACCCCAGGGCTCTGTACCTTTGCTGCTTCGGTGTTCTTTTCTCTTGCGCCTTTCTCTTCCATACTTCTTCCAATCTTAACCATATTTTCCATGGGACCTCTATGTCAGTTTAGGGATAGATATATTATCTCTTCTTATGCAGGGACTCCTCCACATTATAGCATAGGGCAGAAATTGGTCAAAACATTTCATTTCTGTATTAAAAAAAAATTAAAAAAATTTCATAGATTCCTATTAGTGACTGCTTTTCTGTATTTTTTAAGCCTATTATCTAATTTATAGCCACTGCATTTTTCCTTTTTTTAATGACACGATGATATTCATGTTAGAAAAACAGATTACTGTATTTTCCTAACTCTGTTTTGACCCCAGGCTGTTTTTCTGTATTTTATTTATTTTTTTGTGATTAGCATAAAGTTCTGAAACAGATATTTCTTCCTGACCTTAGCTGACACTGATAGTCTTCAATGACATCCAGTCACTGGCATTTCACAGCTCAACATGGAAAGAGCCACATGCTCAAACACTTAATGAGGTCATCAGTCTATAAATACACTTTTTTTTGTCCGCAAATGTCAAGCATTGAACAACCTAAGCTTTGATGTACAAGCGCGTTACTTGCAGCTCCGGCTGCTTCACTGTAAACTCTGTTGCAGCTGGGTTTGAAGTTAAATTTTGACATTTCATCAAGCTTATTTAGGCTGCTGAAACGGATACTGTTGCTAAAGTTTAATAAATTACTGTCTGAGATTAGAAATTGACAACAGGCGTTGAAGGTGGTGGCTCTAAATCAGTGTGCAAACATAGAAAAGGTTATTACTTCTGCATCATGTCTTCTGTCAACATGGACTTTGGATAGTGTGAAAGGAAAGTAAATGATCACATCCACTACATCTGATATTAGCCTGGACTACTCACGGCAGTTTTTCCCCATTGTAAGCATTTGAATTATATGCCATGTGAAAATATAAAGCATTAAATTTGTTTTCAGTGCACACTATATATTGATATTTTCTAAAAGTCTTTACATGAAAGAAATTCAAATGTTTCAAATATCCAGTTAACAGTTTACACCAATTTACATTAAAAAAATCATTAATCCTAAAGGACACAGTGTAATCTGATAAAAAGCAGTTCTGTTTTTGTAAATGCATGGAAAAGGTATTTTAGAATAACAGTCAGACATGTCAGTTTGATTTACAACACTTTTGTATTTACCTCTGTGCTCTTCTATAGCCTTAAGAAAGACAATGGCAGGATGTCAGAAGGCCTCTATTTCTGTCTTTAACCGTGAACATGCAACCCACCCTGGAGTGAGAGGAAGAAATGCTGTTTTGGACCCCTAAGGAGTGAAAGATTTTAGCTGTAGACCTTTAAACAATTCAGTGAAGAGTCACCATAAGATGTTTGTATGAATATAATACAATTAAAATATAAAATTATAATATAAAAAATGTATAATATGCTATTACATAATTATAGTAGTTTGTAACAAAAATATTCAAAGCTTTTGAACTTTTTCAAATTTTGCCAAGTTATAACAAGAAATGTCAACACATTATAGTGGGATTTTATGTAAAAGAGCAGCATAGGGTACTGCATAATTTCTCAAAGGTGTGGTGTGAATTTGTATTTAGCCCCTAATTAAAATTCAGTCCAACAAACTACCATCACCGTCAGTTAAGTGGCAAATTGTTACGGCTGGTGGCCATATATGTGTGTTTGTGTGTACTCTATTTTCCCCTGGATACTCTCTTCTTCGTTGTTCCTGACGGACTCGGATCTCCCTGGACGCTTTTCACTCCTCCTGCTGGACGTCTCCGGGAGCTCATGTGGACTATTCATTTCCTGGTTCTTCCAGATTCGCCACCAATCACTAAAGAGACCACACTATATAAACTCTCTGCACCTGCCACTAAGGGCAGCTGTGATTTGGACTGAACAGCTCACCACTTCTGACCTTGGTGTTTTGAAACTTTGAAACATTGACTTTGCCTGTGTGCTTACCTGCTTGATGGTTAGCTTGACTCCATCTTTGCTCAGAGGAGTCTCTTTAAAGCTTGTTAAGCTTTATCTTGATTTGTTTGTTTGCTTGTTGTTAGCAGGAACACTTTGATTTAAGAAACTGTTGAATTAGCTTGTCCCTCCTTTTGGGGGATTATTTTTAGTTAAATTACTGATTGTTGTGTATTTTGTTAAATTTATAGTTATTGTGTATTTTGGGTTTTACCCCTTTTTTTTCATACGGTTTGTACTTCGTTAAGTATCCTCCTTTTGTTTGTTTTGTTACAAATAACAGAAACTGAACTGAAAAACAATAAACTCTTACTCTTTCATTCACAAAACCAATAACACCTGGTTCAAATGTTTACTTCCCCCTACCCCTAGACCGACTGGGGTCGTAACACAAATAAAGTCCACTTTTGTGTATTTAATCCAGTATAACTAGAGCTGTTCTGTGAAGGCTTCTAAGGTTTGTTAGAGAACAAAAAGCATCATCAAGACCAAGTCCTTAATGATGCAATTGGATCTGAAAATACATAGCCATCCTGACACCCCTACAAGGAGAACATTAATCAGAGAAGCAGCCTAGAGACCCAATTGGTAACTTTAGAGGAGCTGCAATAATAGAAGTGAGAGAATCTATTACCAGGACCACTATTAGTCGGGGACAAAGCAAACATCTGAAAGAAAACATTCTGGTCAGTTGAAACATAAACTAATCTTTTTTTTATCTGTATGTAAACATCTGTCAGAACAAATAACAATGGTCATCTTACTTAACACACCATTCTCAGAGTAGGCTCCCACTGCTTAATCTAACCAGGTACTCTCTGCTTTTTTTATTTATGGGGTCCAAAAGAAATGTTGAAGGTGTCTAAATACTTTTCCAAGGCCCTTTAAACAAACCTAACAATAATTATTTTCTTGTAAGATTTTATAATGTGACATATTTTTAGATAAAATCATTGCATAAGATTTATAGGTAGCAATTTATTTCTGTGGTCTGGCAGGGTAAGTATGGAAGAGTATACACTAAGTATGGAACAAGAAAAATATGTATGTCTATGGATTTACAAATGTCACCCGACTAAAAAAGACCTCAGATTGTATCAACTTGTTAAAAAAACAAAACAGCTCTTTGAGTGACTTGTTGCTGAAAAGCGCTATATAAATAGACTTGACTTGACTTGACTTATGGTTGAGAGCAATTTGCTGCCAAAATGTATACCATCCACTAACACTGTTTTGGCTAGCATGGACAGGTAAACATCAAAAATTATTTCATATTTAGTTACAAAAGTCCTCCACAAACAATTGCTCCCCTATCTGTTAAAATATATGAAGCGTGCTCCACATTTTTAGGTAACGGTGGTAAGGATGTATAAAAAGCCCTTAATTAGTCTTCTATGATGTTTTGTTCTGCTGGAGTAAAACAATAAAGTGACATGGAGGTCCTATTTTAAACAGATGATGTTACAAAGGGGCAATATTAGCCCTTTACCATGTATTAACTCCTTAAGTAATTTACTTTTGTGTGGCTTTGTGTTATCTGTCTTACATTTAAATCACACGGATTTGCAATAAAATTTACTCCAATTTCTGCTCTTTTTTTTTTTAAGTGTTGTCTAATACGTTCCTACTGCAAGCTTAAAGGTGCTCAATGTTGAAAAGGAAATCCAGCTAAGAAGAAGATGAACCGTAAACAGTCTTTTATTTTCTTTTGTTTTTAAAAAGAGTAAGAAGTTGTTTATATCTAATGGTGATGCTTAAACTGAAATATCTTTAAGAAAAAATATGCAGGCTTGGGAGAACACTTTATCTTATGCCAATTCAACTGAATAACAAATCATTAACCATTCATATAAAAAGGAAATATCAGCTAGACCATGAAAGAGGCGTGGATTCAAGATCAACATAAAAGGCTAATCATTAACCTGTAAATCAATGAACAGCTACTGAACATGAGCAGTAGGTGTTCGGATGTACTTCATTAAGAAATGCTGATCAAAATATTAATTCTGCTCAAAATTAAATTATATCCAGCCCCGTCAACAGTTATGAGCATTATCATGTTTTATTTGTATTACATGCACACTGAAAGAGGAAGTGGTTCTGGTTTCCTCTTAGCTGTGTGACTGAATTTAAACTGTACAGTTTAGAGAAGGAGGGGGTTTGAGTAGCAGCTCACACAAAACTTTGACCCCAATTTAAAAGAAGAATCTGGATAAACAGACAGAGTGTATCAACTCCAACAACTGTGTAATCTGTATCAAATATTTCCTTTTTTTACTGAAATTAAATTTTAAAAATTGTTAAACAGTTTTCACAGGGTTCTAATAATTTATGTTGTATGAGGTGTGTCACAAACGTTTAGACGCCATGTTTAGAAGCTATGACTGTTTGTAACAGGGCCAAATGTTATTTGTGATACATTATGTAGGAGTGGCTACTGACATTTGTCCCCATTATATTTGCATCTATTACTTGTGCCTGGAATGCTGGCTTCTGAAGGGATCACAATAGTACCAAAAAACATCCTGAAAACCATTCAGCTTTTTTCTTCCAATTCACTGTTGTGTGATACTTTGTGTTGATCCACACATAAAATCCTACTACAATTCATAAAGGTTATTCTTTGTGATGAGAAAAAAATGTGGAAAAGTTCAAGGGATCTGAATACGTTTCTGTTGCACTGTGTATACCTCCAGAAGTCACAAATTTTCTAAAATCCTCAGCTTCAGAAGTGATTTACATCACTATTGCTTCAATACATAAAGTCAAGCCTGTTTTTATTTGAAGAAAAGCGTTTGAGAGGACAAATAGGCCTGTACAATACCTTCATGAGATAGGAAAAACACATCTAAAGAGGAGGTGTATGCAAAACACTGAGTCATTGTTAGAATAACTTTTGTTTTCATGTGTTTTGTCATTCTTAAAACAAGAATGAAAGTCTGATAAAAGATGTTTAACGGATAATTGATCCCCCAAAAAAAACATTCAGCAAGGATGGCATCAAGAGTTTTTTTTCCACAGTTCTTTGTGCATTTACATTGGCACCACATAGTGTTCACACTCCTTCACATTATGCTGCATTGCAGACTTATTTCAAAACTGAATTAAGTATAGTTTTCATTTTAGAAATCTACAAAAATAGCCTATAATGACAAACTTAACACATTTTTTACATTTATCAAAAATGTAAGCATTTAAAAATATAGTTAAGAAAGTATTGCTGTGACACTCAAAATTGAACTCTGCATCTGATTTCCACTGATCATACTTGATATGCTTCTGCAACCTAATTGGAGTCAACCTGTGGTAAATTCAATCAACTGAACATGGCCTGGAATGTTACACACTTCTCTATATAAGCTGTTACAGTTGGCAGTGGATATTAAGAGCAGAAGCCAAAGAATGAAGTGAAGGAACTTTTCAGTGAGCCTCCAAGTCTAGACTGTGTCAAAATGCAAATCTGGGTGAGGATACAACAAAATTGCAGCAATAAATATTTCAAAAGCTATGTAATCTCCATTCTTTTGAAATGTTAAAACTTTGGGACCACCAGGAAACTCCCTAGATCTTAAAGCCTAGCAAAATTGGTCCCTGTTAACAGATCCCTGTTAAAAGGTGAATTGGGAATTTAGGCAGATGACCATAGATTCCTTGTGAAATTAGAGAATCATGTCAAAGGTCAATCTTTGCTAATGCATTTCACCAGCGAGGCCTTGACAGTACAGTGGACGTGTTTTAAAAGGCACACAGTTGTCAACTTGAACGGCACCTTTGAGATTGACAAAAAAACTAAAAATCTTTTGTTTGATGAAACCAAAATTGAACTTTGGGACTGAACTCCAAGCATCCTGTAGCATCCATGAAAGCATCATGCTGTGGTGATGTTATCCTGCAACATTTGTCAGTTGCGAAATGTAGAAGGATTCTTCAAGAAAATTTGGTCCAATTCAGCTTCGAACATGATAAGGGCCTGAAGCCCCAGCTAAGATAATAAAGTAGTTTTCAGGAGCGGCCTTTCGATGACCTCATTCTTACTAATAATACTCTAAATTCTTCATCAGAAAACTCTGATATTGTGGATTATTTTATAATTGGTAGGAAACAATTAGTTTTAAGCACACCCATCACACCTTTGAACATATTTAAATGCAACTGCACATTTTCAGAAGCAGCCTCTGTGGGGACTTTCAGTGTTGTGTCAGACAAATTGAGAAGGTGTAATGAATGGCTGAACAATTACCCAGTTGGATTTTAGTTCCAGACTCAATGGGCAAAGTTTTGGGCACCAGTTATAGCCAAATATATCTACATTTCAGCTGCAAATATTGTACACTGATATCGGTTTTAATATGTCAAAGCTACTGTCTCCTTTTTTTACCATGGGCGGAGTGTTCTGTCATTTAGCTCACTGTTTCCTGCTTTGTGTCCTTAAACTGTTTGGGAAAATATGCGGATGTAAAACAAACTAACGTGCTAACGCCAAGGCCACAAACACATCCTGACTGTTAAACACTTAAAGCTCAGTCCCTGCTTGCCAATAACAACACCAATAATAAAAAATAAAAAAAACTATCATGACTGGGCACAACTGATAGGGTGCAAAAACACTTTTCATGGTGTCTCCATTATTCCCAAAAGCATCATGGATTGGTGCTCAGCTGCACGCTACCTGACAGGTTCTTGGAGAATCCGTTGGAAACAAGCAGTTTGTTTACAAAAGATAAACAATGTTAGCATAAACTTGGAGAGGTTTGCAACTCATTCAGAGACGATCCTCTGTTGTTTCACTGAGAAAGTGTGTCTCTGCGTTGCTCCAGGCTGATAATGAATGTAGCTGGGAGTGGTTTGGAGATTACCCACACCACCGCCAAGTTTTTCTTCCAGGCAGATAAAGGGTGAGCTAGGCCAGTTTGTTTTTACTCTTCCTCTGCAGATGTTTCCACACAGTCACAACCTTTCAATAAATGTTATGAGAAAAAAAAGTTAATGACTTCAGCTGAAAAAGAATGAGTAAAAAAAAACAGAAAAATTAGTAGTAAGTAGCATTATTACTAAGAACTATTATTGCATGAGTTGCAATTCACCCCTCAACATCAGGTCCATTACTTATTTTGAAAGGCTGTACAGGTATTTCTTGTTCACTGACAATGACGCTGTGCTATTTTGGGGAAAGTGCTGTTTCTTTTTATTGTGAAACATTTTAATGTCAAAAAATTTTGAAATAAGATGATCCATGTAGATGAAACCTGTATTCATGTTGACAGTTTTTTTTTTTCTGAATTCTATGGTTGTATTATTGAGAAATCGTTACGAGGTCGTCATGGGATTAACTTTTTTATCTGCAATTTTAGACAAAATCTTTTAAGGTGCCACCTTTGGAAGTCAGGTTCTGTTTTAGCAAAAATACCCCAGACCTTGACATGTCAACATAAGTGCAGGTAAACTGCGTCTAGTTGTGTTAAAACGATTATTTATTAGGAGGAGTGGATCTACAGGGGAGGCAAGGGGGGGCAACTGCCCCCCTGCGGTTGAGCCTTGCACCCCAGTTGCCCCCCTACTTTTATGTTCTTAAAATACTTGTAATTACTAATCGCTTGTGTGTCCAAAAGCCTCTTACTATCAGGTTTGGTGTGGCGGAGGACCACGGAATGCAGACAGACAGGAAGCATCAGTAGTAAGTAAATAATTTAATAAATGAAATTGACTATCAGAAGGCGATGGCAAAACAGGCATGGACAGGCTTGGCATGAGCAACAAGAACTGGGTGAAAACAGGGTGACATGATCCGAAATGTTCCTGCAAAGAATGAACAGGGTAAGGGTGTATATAAACGGCAAGACACAGGTGAAAAACAAAAACTGATTAACATAGTGCAGGTGGGCCATATGAAGCTGATTGCTTTACAGAGAGAGAACAAAACGTGACAGGAGCAAACAGAAATTCAAGGATACAAACTAATCAGGAAAACATAACGTACAGAACATGAACTAGAACACAAGAAACTAAAGCACAGCCAGGAAAATAATAAACAGAAACAAGATTCAAAACGTAAACTGAAAACAAGAATACATAGAATCCAAACAAAAACCCAAACACCCTCAAAACACACTTGCCGCCTTAAAATTAAACATTGATTTACCAAAAATATGTAATTGTAGACATAATCTGAGGTGCCTGAAAAACTTAGTTACAGACCTGCATCAAACACCATTTGCCTACGTGACCATGGCCACACCTGCTTGCAGTCACAGGCATTAACGAGGCAGTCTGTCTGCAACCCAGCAGAGTGGAGCAACTGAGCTGTCCAAGTTTCTGCAGTTAAAGTCAGTTTGTGCAGGTGATAATTTCCCACTCAACAGTAAACGCAACTTAAGTTTGCAATGAATTAAATATTTGCTTAGGTGACCGACATGCATGGTCTGATACGTTTATTAATCGTTTGATGACAGTGACTCATTCCCGTTTGATTTTTTTTAAGAGAGTTACCATATTTTCCTTGTTAGTTTAGCTTACAATAAGCTTTTCATTAGCTATGAAAAAAAATATTTAGTTTAATGTTTAGTTTAAAAAATGTTTAGTTTTTTTAGAGGCTGCAGGTTCACTCATGGCTCTATATGATCAAATTAAGGCAAAGAGGTACAATTAAACCACGTTACATCCGTTTGGTCAGATCGGGAATAAATTGCTGCCATGAGAATAAGATTTCTAAATATAACTGCTTGTGTGACCTGTGTGAATGTGATAATTACTGGTTATCATCATGTGATCATTACAAGTTAAACTGAGGTAGAGTGGCTAATAAACAGAAGTAAAACATGGAGAATAAGACAGGACACAGAAGGATCTAACTTTCCTAAGCCAAAACATAAGAAGTCAGTGACAATAATAAATATCCCAAAACAATCTAAACACTTGAGAATTGAGAACTAAAAACACAAATACCCACAGCAGTTATGGTCTAAAGATACCAACAGAATCACATCATCTCCATCCATAAAGCAATAATAAGACCTTGAGTCCCCTCCTCTTCACAACTATGCCTTGAGACACCGCAGAGAGGATCAGGAGCAAGGTGCAACCTTGGTGGAGTCCGTGCACTGGTGCACTGGGAACAAACTGTGTGCTATACAAAAACAGATCTTCTTTTGCATATAAAAGGATTAAGTTGCCCTTAAAGGAATATGTGGTGCTCCTTACTTCTACAGCAACCCGCACAAAATGTCTTGAGGGACACAATCAAAGCCTTTTCTAGAACCCCAAAATATAACTAATCCAAGCAATTTCAAAAGAGTAAATATAAGCAATGTCAAAAGGGTAAAGATCTAGTGCACTGTTCAACAGCTAGGACAATGGTCACACTGCTCCCAAACCGATAGAAAGACAATACTAAAAATAGTCAGGAAGGCTGCCAAGAGGCAGACGGCAACACTGAAAGAATTTGTAAGAGTGGTTGTGTTTTCATGTGACAACAGTTTTTTGTGTTCTATGTCTAGACTAAGGAGCAAGGTTGAAACACAGAAGTATTTTCTTTCATAGAAAAACTATACAATGTGCTGTGCTAAAGAGACTAAATGTGAACATTTGTGCCACAATACCAAAAGGTGTGTTTGGTACAAACCCCCACTCAGTCCGTCTCAGTCGTTGTGTCCAAGACACTTCACCTGCCTTGCTGGCTGATAGTGGTCAGAGGGCTAGGTGGTGATGATTGTATGGCTACAATGTCGTCTACCACTGTTAGTGTGTGAATATGTGTTTGAATGGGTGGATAACTGGTTGTAGTGTAAAGCCCCTGGGGTGCTCGGACTTGATAAAGCACTATACGAGTGCAGGCCATTTACCATTTTACCGTTTACAAAAACAACTTTAAACATCACCAAGAAAACACCATACCCATGGTGTAAGATGGTAGGGCAGCATCATTCTCTGGAGTAACACTTTTTAGATAGATGCTAAGATAGAACTGAGGTTTTTTTCAAGTTGTACAAAGTTTTGGTACAAAAATGTTCATTTGTATGCTGGAAAGCTGAAGATGAAGAGAGATATCCCTCTCAGAATGACAGTAAATACAAACACACATTCAAATTTAAGATTTGGAATGGTAAATGGCGTGCACTTGTATGGCACTTTATCAAGTCCCCAAAGAACCCAAAGCGCTTTACACTACAAGCAGTCATTCACACACTGACACACTAAGCTACATTTTAGCCACAGCTAACCTGGGGCAGACTGACAAAAACAGGTCTGCCATACAATTGGTGCCACTGAGCCCTCTGACCTGCATACAGAAGGTTTGGTGCTTAACAAGGTAAGGTTTATATAACTAATGACTGCTGCATGTCAGTCAGTCAGTTTCTACCACTTATTCCATAGTGGGTCACGGGGGATATGGTGCCTATCTCCAGCAGTCTATGGGTGACAGGCGGGGTACACCCTGGACAGGTTGCCAGTTCATTGCAGGGCAACACACAAACAACCAAGCACACACTCATTCATACACCTAAGGGCAATTTAGATTGACCAATTAACCTAACAGGCATGTTTTTGGACTATGGGAGGAAGCCAGAGTACCCGGTGAGAACCCACGCATGCACGGGGAGAACATGCAAACTCCATGCAGAAAGACCCCTGGCCGGGAATCGAACCCAGGACCTTCTTGCTGCAAGGCAACAGTGCTACCAACTGCGCCACCGTGCAGCCCTACTGCTGCATGTATAAACATATATTTTTAAAAGCCTTCTTCCAACCCTGGCATTGTGCCTTGATGTTCTGCTGTCTGTTGGGCTTAAATTAACATGTTCAGCCCCCATGATAACCATGCTTAGAAGTATGTGTGCACAACTCAGCCTTGGTGTAAGGAATAAAGAGGAACAAAGCAACAAAACAGCTGTTCAACTATGTGAAAGCAAAGAGGAACTGCTTCTGTTTTTCCATTAATTACATTCATTTATCAGAATGAAATGAGGATGAAGTGGTGTATTCGATTTTTCCCACACATAATGTTTTACATGTAGGAGAAACTGTTTTATTTTAAACTAAGAATTTAGAAAATGCTTATTGAGAGCATGTGATTTTGTTTTAGAATCTAACCTTGCTTTACATTTTTCCAAAACTGTACCTCAACCAAATGTGGTCATTGGTCTGCATGATGCTATTTGTTCTCTAGCCTTTATAAAACAGCTCTATTTATACCAAGATTAAATTACATGTAGTTGAACTTAGGTGATTTCTGAAAAAACTTACGCAAAGTGAACAGTTTAACTGGATTATATTTAGGGGTATAAGATGAGAAGGGACAAACTATGAAAGAATGAATTTTTCAAACTTTTACTTAAAAACATGAAAAGCATGTACCCATTTCCTTCCACCTCAGAAAGACGCACTAAATCCATTTAAGTTTATGGCTGCAATGTAAAAAATGTGAAATTGTTCAGAGGGGAATGTAAATTATTTGAAAGGCAATTTATATTCTGCTACCATTTCATCCAGTTTAGGGCTTATTTCTGGGAGCATGTATATTTTGACTATATATGGACATTAGTGAGGCTTAAGAAAATCAATGCAGCCGCGAGTGGGGCGGAGGCTGCTACCGGGGCTAGCGCTGACGACAAACTGGATCAGCTGGCCAGCGATCAGCAGAGTGAGAAGGAAGCAGAGCGTCTAGAGATGAGATGTTTACAACATCAATTTCGACAACTCCAGGCGCATGTGGAGGAATTGAAAGAGGAACGACAGTATGATGGTGACAGAGTGGGGGAGGATCCTTACACTCACGATCGTGACGGAGACGGCTATGACGACGGACAAGGTGAGCTGATCTACCAGCTACCTGCTGGGCAGAGGGAGCCAAAGCTGCTTCCACTGACCTGATGATGATGTGGAGCACTTTCTAACAACGTTTGAAAGGATGGCTAAGGTCTGTCAGTGGCCTAAAGAAGAGTGGGCAGTTCGGTTGGTTCCATTACTGACTGGGAAAGCACGTAGTGCTTATGTGCTGATGGATCTTGCACATTCTCATGTTTATGACAAGGTGAAAGAAGCTATATTGACCAAATATGAGATCACGGTCGACACTTATAGAAGGAAGTTTCGATCCCTGGATGTTCATCAGGGTGAGACACCAAAAGAACTTTATGTTCGACTTAAGGACTTGTTCTACAAGTGGGTCAAACCGGAGAAGTCATCAGTGAAAGACATTTCAGATTTAATGATCATGGAGCAGTTTCTGAGGATGGTGAATCCAGACCTGGAGGTGTGGATCCGCGGAGGAGGCTGCAAGTTTGGCCGAAGTTTTCCTGTCAGCGAGGACGGGAGTGAGAAGAACCAACTTTGGGCGTAATCACTTCCCTATAGGAAGAAATAAGTGTGACGTGGGTGAAAGGGGTGGAGCTATGGGTCAGACTAGGAGTTTTCCTACAACTAAGTCTTTTTCTGTAGCCAAACCCAATCCTGCTAAGAATTATTCCTCCTCAAAACCAGATGTAAGGTGTTTTCAGTGTAACCGGATGGGTCATACGCAGTACACGTCCTGCCACTACCAGGAGTGAGCCCTCTCTTCTGTGTTCAGTTCCGAGACCATCTTCCCCATCTCTGGTCCAGGAACTTGCTCGCACGGTCCCGGTGCTCGTAAATGGTCAACATGAAATAGCTTTATTAGATACAGGAAGTTTTAAATCTGTGGTTCTTTCTAGCCTGGTGCCACAAGAGCTTTGGACTGAGGGGAAGACAAAAATAAGTTGTGTTCATGGTGACGAAATGGAGTATCCAGTAGCTGAGGTGTATTTAACTATAGGAGGGCCAACCTTTTTATTACCTGTAGCATTGGCTCCAAGGCGGCCGTATGCTGTCATTTTGGGTTTGGATGTTCCCACATTAACTAGTTTAGTGTCAAACGCAAAAGCTGAATTGTTGAATCTCCCTAATAGCCACGAGGAACAACAGATTAGGACTCAAGACACTGCACTTTTGCAGAAAAATGTCCCTACAAGGACAGAAGCAGAACCTTTTTCCCCAATCTGTAGTTTGGTTACTACTAGAGCCCAGAAGGCACGGAATCCACTTCAAGAATTACCATTCTATGATGTGGAGCTGGAGGTGGGCCGGGGAAAGCCCTTTAAATCCAGAGCTGAGAGGAGAAGGAAAAGGTTTAGGGGTACGGTCAGAAGGGAAGTGGGTGAAAAGATGAAAACCTGCTCTTTGTTTGACTTTGATATTCCCTTAGATGTTTCTGCCTATCAGAGATCCGACCCAACATTAAAGTCATGGTTTGACAAGGTCACTGAAGTTGAGGGGAAGAAGCAAGGGAAAATAAATGCTTTAGAAAATGCAACTTATGCGGTGAAGAATGGTGTACTTTATCAGGTTAAGGGTGAATCAGAGCCCAAGTCCATCGGGTGAGAATGTGGTGGCCTATGTGATCAAAATGAGAGAAAAACTTGAGCAAATGGCTGTGTTGGCATGTCAGCACATGGAGGCTGCTCAAACTAAACAAAAAACCTGGTATGATAATAAGGCTAGGGAGAGGAGTTTTTGTCCTGGACAGCAGGTGCTGTTGTTGCTCCCTACCTGTGACAATAAGCTTCTGCAAAATGGCAGGGCCCGTATGAGGTCACACGATGTATAGGGAAGCTTAATTATGAACTGCATATGCCTGAGAGGAAGAAGAAATATCAAACCTTCCATGTTAATCTTTTGAAACAATATCACAGATCACCACAATAGTTTCTTATGTCATCTGCATCACAGTTATCTCAACAGGATCCACTGCAGAGTGAGGAGCGTGCAGAGACTGTTTTGCCTCAACTCTTTGTGCGGGTGGTGGATGAGGAAGAGGAGCTATTCTTTCCAACCCGTAGCTCGGCACCAGTCTCAATTTCTCTCTCTCATCTCCAGCCGTCTCAGCAGCAGGACATAAAGCCCCTTTTGGATCCAGAGTTGTTTCAGGAAAAACCCGGGTTTACCAACCTGATGCAACACCAAGTTCACCTTAGAGATGGCGCTGTACCTCGTAGGAAGTTCTACAGGGTTCCAGAGCGTCTTGTCCCACAACTCCAGAATGAGATACAATTTATGTTGGAGCTGGGGATTATTGAGCCCTCGGTGAGTGAATGGTGCAGTCCAGTAGTGTTAGTACCGAAAAAGGATGGCACTTTAAGATTTTGTATTGATTTTAGATAACTTAACAGTGTCTCTAAATTTGACCCCTAACCAATGCCCCGCATTGATGAACTTTTGGAGAGAGTTGGGAAGTGTAATTTTATCACCACACTAGATCTCAGCAAGGGCAACTGGCCCTGGCATCAGAGGCCAAGGAGTTGACTGTGTTTAAAACACCTAATGGGGTGTTCCAGTTTAAGGTGATGCCCTTTGGCCTGCAGGGGGCACCAGCTACGTTTCAGCGCCTCATGGACTAGGTGCTGAGGGAGGTATCTGACTTCGCAGCGGCGTATTTGGATGACGTGGTGATTTTCAGCCAGACGTTGGAGCAGCATGTTCATCATTTGCAGCAGGTTTTACAGCTTATCCGATCCGCAGGGGTTACCATTAACCCCCACAATTGTAAGTTGGCTCAGAGGCAGGTAGAGTACTTGGGCTATGTGGTGGGAGATGGACAGGTTAGACCTCAAGTGGGGAAAGTGGAAGCTATTAGGGCATACCCCATACCCACAACCAAAAGGACGGTCTGTGCTTTTGTTGGGTTAGTGGGGTGGTATAGCAAGTTCATTCCCATTTTGCAGAGAGGGCGGCTGTTCTAACCGATTTAACAAAGGCCTCTGCGCCAAATAAGGTCAAGTGGACTGAGGAATGTGACAAAGCTTTGAAGGACTTGAAGTCTGCGATCTCCAGTGACTCTGTTCTTTACAGTCCAGACTTTGATGGCCTGTTTCTATTGCAAACTGATGCCTCTGGAATAGGCCTGGGTGCAGTGCTGATGCAGGACATTGATGGGGAGAAGCATCCTATTGCTTTTCTCAGCTGGAAGCTTCAAGACTGAGAGACTAGGTATTCCACAGCTGAAAAAAAAATGCCTTGCAGTTAAATGGGCTGTGGAGTCATTACGGTACTATTTGTTGGGGCGCCATTTTACCGTTGAAACAGATCATAGGGCGCTGAAATGGTTGCACCAAATGAAAGACTCTAATATGTGTATTGCAAGGTGGTATCTGTCATTACAGCCTTTTGACTTCACAGTGCAGTACTGGGCAGGAAAGTCTAACCTTGTTGCTGATTCGTTATCTAGGATGTAATGAAGATTGAGCAACTATTGTCCTAAGTGAAGGGGGAGGAAATGTGATGGAGATTAGGGGCTCCATCCCTATAATTGATTATTGATGTTATTTATGGATACTATTTATTGATATTATATGTGTATAGAATAAATGCTGTTTGTTTAGTTCATTTCATTTATAGGGACATTTAGTTAAAACATTCGTTCAGGCAGAGGGACTGGCCATCTTTCTGTGACAAGGGGAATGTGGGGAAATGTCACATTAATTGTTGAGTCTCATGACAGGTGTGAGTGGAGCATACTATTGTTAATTAGGAAGGGAAATGCTCTGCAGAATTAGATTAAGTTAAAGTTAGATTGATTGTAGATTCGTTTAGTCTCATGATTTGCATGTATGTAATGTGTATTAATATTATCTATTGTTTGTGTTCGGTGGGGTGAATTATTGTGGTGTATTGTTTCTTGTTTTATTTTGTCACCCCTTCAGCTGGTATCAGTTGGAACTACCTTAAGGTAGAAAGCCAGCTTCTGTAATCACAACGTGTGTTGAACATGCGATGGGCAGTTTGGAATAAACGGCATCTCAAACTGCATCCTGAGCCTCGTCTCTTTCCTCGCTCAAAAAGCAAACCGCCAGTCATGGTGACACAGTCCCTGCAGGAAAAAAATGATTTCTCCTTATGATTCAACTTCCCCATCATTCTTTACAGATATTTCTGGAAGACATGACAACAAAATGACAATCTTCAAACAACAATAGCAAAATTTGATGTAAGCAAGTAGTTTGTTGGTGAGTTGAATTCAACAAACACAGCGGCAGCATCTCCTTATTGTTTCTGTTGCCAGTTAGCACCAACAAAAAAAAAAAAAAAAAAAAGCTCTGAGGATTCTGGTAAACCAAAAAATACAGGTTTTAGCGTAGTGTCTAAAAAAAGTTCAACTCATGCTGTGGCTTAAACCATAAATCACAGGCATCAACTTTTAACTTAAGGGAAAAGAGCAGAGATCTACTTTTCTTTCTGGATGCCAGACAGAAACCTGATGATCCTGTACGGTGCTGATCAGAGTATTTCAGTGCATTCTGTGATCCCCCTTACTAGCAAATGCTCTTCAGAGCTGGTTTTCTTTAAGATCAAAGAAGCTGTGTGGTGGGAAGCACAGCCATCTGTTAATAAAGTCTTCTTGCTCTAGAGCACATGTGGTACCAGGTGGAGGCTCTTAGAAAGACAGCTTTGTGTTTCCAAAAAGGCCAAGCAGGAATATCCATAACAAACATGTTTGTATTTTTTTTTTTTATATATTTGCTCCCTTACAGATTTCTTCTGTTTTCTTTTACACTTGAAATTTTAGATCTTTAAACACATGAGACAAATATAACCTGAGTAAATACAAAATGCAGTTATGACTTCAATTATTAAGGGTACAAAGCCATCCAACTCAACCTGGCTCTGTGTGAAAAAGTCATTCTTCCTTAACATACTGATCGACAGGCTGGCAAATGGGTGGGATTATCTGACTGCTAAATTTGTTCTAATCTTATTTTGGAGACAGGGATTATTTTGTGTCTTTGGTAATAAGTCTGGGTGAACAAAAATTACTTGTGCTTTCTCATAGGGTCCATTCTTCAGTTCTACAGCATCTCCTACTATATGTATGCTGACGACACAACTTCATTTCTTCGTGTCACTGCATGACTCTAGTTCATTACAATCACTGAGTAAGCGTGTCTACAATATCAGTTAGTGGATTGGTCAGAATTGCTATATAAATAAGCGTGTGTTGCCTAGCCTTAAATCTAACAACTGGTTCTTAGATTAGCAACTGCCACCAAACATTTGAGAATACTGGAAATTCATTTTTATTTTTATTTTTTTACATTTGATTTAGAGGTGGACTTGCTAGTGGGGTTTGGATTACTGTCCTGCTGGATAACCAGTGTTTGAGAGGTCACAAACTGATTGACAGACTTTTTCCTTCAGGATTTACTGGCAGAGAGCAAAATTCATGGTTCCACCAAGTACAGCAAGTCGTTCTGAAGCACCAAAACAGCATCGAACCCGAACCATAACCCTATCACAGTTATGTTTGACTGTGTCAGGTTGGTTTCTATTACTAATTTCCTATAAAAAAATAAAAATGAAAAAAAACCCCTCAAATTATCATTTGAAAAACTGCTTTTTGTATTTACTCAGGTTGTCTTTGTTAGATATTAAAATAGTCTGGTGATCTTAAACATTTAAATATGTCAAACAATTGAAAGCAGAAGAACTCTGTAAGGATGAATACGTTTTCACAGAACTACACTGAAGTATACTGTTGATGTTTGATCATTTGTAAGTGCATCATAATCCATTTGTAAACTGTATTGCTTACGTGTTTGTACATATACAAATATACAAATAGTCATACAACTTGTCATTTTTTAAGACCGTAATAGTATAAAGCCCTCTTTTAATGTAATAGTTGAACTGATAAAAGCTCAATAGTTTGAGTCATTTGGAAAAAACATCAATGCTAACAATACTTGCTACCTTTCCATAGTACTGGTCAGGGTAATAAGATAATTAAAGGTGGCTGAATTCTTATTGTCTAAATTTGCCAAATCCGTAATTTTTCAGGTGCACAGATGAATTCTCTTGTTCAATTTACAGAAAACATTTGAACTTTCATCCTCACATAAAAATTTTTTAATTCTACACAATAGCTTGGAAATTTTGTTTAAAATTCTTAATTCTTTAATAAAAATAGAATTCTCATAAATTAATTAATTCAGCAGGAAAAATGTGGCAGTTTTATTAAACCACAGGAATTTAGTTACCTTGAACAGAAGCATTGTTTTCTAATCTCTGAGTCAGCATATTTTAACTGCTGCCTAGTTAATCGAACGAGTCACTGGTTTATTAAAGCTGCATATTCTAATGCTACTTTGTAGTGTTTTTTCTAAGAGGATGTGTTTTAAAAATGGTATCTGAATTTTGGGCATTCAAAAACAAAAACAGTAAAATGAAGAACAGTTTTAGATTAAAGATTAAGTTGTTTTCTTTTAGTACAGTGACTTTTTGCATTTAAAACCAAATAGTGTTGCCTTAACATACTTGTATATTCAGGACGCCTTTTTTACTTCACCAAAATAGTTTTAAAACATTTAAACATTGAACCTGCAGCTGTGTGCTGTGTTTGCCTAAACATTGTTGTAAAAAATGTAATGAATGCTGTTCTGACTGCTGCTGAATATTTCACTGTACGGTGTAGAATTAGTAGAAAACAAGACATGTAAAAAAAAAAAACAAAGAAAAAGAAAAGTCTTTCTATCACTTAAAGGTTTGACATTTTGTCACATAACATACACAAAATTCTATATTTTCTAGGCATTTTACTGTATCTACAAGACCAACACCAAATAGTGCATATTGTGAAGTTGAAGTAAAGGGTACATGGTTTTCAATGTTTTTTTTTTTTTACAAATGAGAATCTAAAAAGTATGGCCTGCTCATGTATTCAACACCCCTTGCTCTGATACCCCTAAATAAAATCCAGTGCAGTGAGGTATCTTAAGAAGTCATCTAACTAGTAAAATGCTACAAAGACAAGATGGTAACTCTGGATAAGCTGCAGAAATCCAGAGCTTCTTAAGAGTTACAGCTAGGATACAGCCCAGACAAGAGGCAACAGCACATTTTTCCCCTGACTGTCTGACATTGATATTACATTTTTTGGTTTACGTTCAGAAACTGCTCATCACCCTGAACACACTATGAAAAAGGTGGTGGCAGCATGCTGAGTTTGGTATATGTTTCTTCGGCAGGTTCTTGGAAACTGGTAACTGTTGATGGAAAGATGGATGTTGGTTGGTTAGATTATGGGCAGTAGTACATTTTCCAGGCTATGAACCACATAACACTATTTAATCTGTTGTAAATGAAAAGGGTAAAGCACTACTGCAAAACTACCACAGACCTCTCAGTCTACCTCGACTGACAGACCAGTCAAGTAGCGCATTAATCAAAGAAGCCATGTAGTGGATAGTGCAAACACTTGGAAGAAGCTGTTCTCATCAGATGGCACCAAATCTGAACTTTGTGGCTTTCGTGCAAAATGCACACACCATTCAAAGAGGTGAGAGATGGAGGCATCATAATTTAGGGATGCTCTTCCTCAGCAGGGACTGGAAAGCTTCTTAAAATGAATGGGAAGATAGATGTAGCTAAATACAGGGAAATCCTGAAAGGAAACTTGAAAAGATTAAATACTAGGCTAGGGCGGAGGTTCATATTCCAACAGGATAACAATGATAACGGTTGGATCAAAGCATATTCATGTGTTTATGAGTCCAGGCATAAATCCAATTGAAAATGTAAAGCAACGTTTATGTTTACAAACTGTCCATCCAATCTGACTGAGCTTGTGCTGTTTTAAAAAGAACTCATAGACATTTCTGTCATGATCTGTTGGACTTTGAGTCTACTGTGATTATTTTAGTTCATTTTTAGGATCTTAGGTTTCATTTTTCTCCTGTGTTTTAGGTTACTTAGTTTTCTGTTTTTCCAGCTGTTTCCCATCTGCTCATTTACTCACCTGAGTAGCATCCAATAATCATAGTCCCCAGTATAAATACTCTTTGGTTCAGTTAGATTACTCCATGTCAAATCCTCTGTTGTCCTCACCCTGTTCTGCCAGTCTGTGCTGTTCATTAAATCTATTTTTTTCACTATGCTCCTGCCGTTCTCGTCTTGGGTCCCCAACAACACCTAAACATGACCATTTCAGTATTTTCGTCTGCAAAACTAGTAGAGTCACCCCCAAAACACTTGCAAGTGCAATTGCAGATAAACGTGGTACTACTAAGTTTTGAATCAGAGGGCTCAATTTAAATGCACTGTGAAATTCTGTTTTTAACAATTTGTCCTTTTAACTATTTGTCCTTTAGTTTCCATTGCACAAATCTGACCTTCTCTGTGTTGGTCCATTATATGAAATCCCAATTAGTCCTTGAAGTTTGTGCTTTTAATGTAACAAATTATGAAAAAAAAAGTAAAAGCATTGAGGCAGCAGTTCATTGTGGATCAAGCATCATGTCATTGCGTAGCTATTTTTCAAACTTAGATGAACGGTTACAGCCTGGATCAAAACTCTGTTTCATTCTTGATGCCTGTCTGAGAAACAGTTTTCCTTTCACAAGAGACATGAAGGAAGATTTGCACACATGCTTAAAGACTGTAAAGTTTATAATTATTAATAATGCTTTAAAGCTTATTCTGTCTGACCAGTGACCACGGTTTACCTCAGATCTTCAACTCAGACACTTGTATATTTACCTATGTTTACTCAATATACATTCTGCATTGTTTCTTCATACAAAGGCAATTCGGGGAGGAAACATGCTCTTAAGGTTCAGTGAGCCAGTGATTACGTTTTTCTGCTAAATAAAACATGCAGTCAATGTTTGAAGGTGAACAAAAATGTTTCCAGGAGTTTTAGGTTGCAGTAGCTTATACAATGCAGTCCACAGGAGGCTGCTGTAGGACAATGGTCATTTCCTAAAACCTATTTATAAAATTAGGCCAACAGATGAAAAAGGACTCTTCATTTGGTCTGTAAAGGGGTTTGATCTTTAAAGTTTAAACATACAGTATTTTGTCTTTGTTTTTCTGTTGGACTTTTTCACCAGCTGTGTTGTCTGCATTCTTAAATCTACAGTGGCATCATAACAACGGTAAGCGGGGTTTACAACTTATTATAGGTTCCTTATTGTGTCAATGTGCTTCTTAGGTAATGGAAACGAGACACGTTTCAAGATGTAAGATCTATCAACTCTACTAACCCAATAAAATATCTCAGTGGCTTCCGTTCACTTGATGCTTCCAGCTCTGTGCACAGAGCAGAGTGAGCAGACTAAGATCGAGCAATAGAACTGTCGGGGTTTGAGTTCTAATATTATAGGTTGCGCCAGAGAGAGGAGCGTCCTCAGCCCACTGCGCTCCCAGTTGTAGAACCAATCACAGTGCTCCTGACATTGAGGAGGGAGATGATCTCCGGCCCGCTAGAAATACTCAGTGGTTCAGTTTTTATTCATGTGCTTCAGTCTGACAGGGAGAGGGGACCGCGTGGCCTCATTACTCACATCAGGACTTTCCCGCAACGTCTAAAGCTCGTGTCGCTTTGTCGCAAACCCTTGCAGTAAAAGCTTTTCGGCTGAGCAAAGTTAATTTAAGAAGCGAAAATCAACGCAAAGTTAATTTAAGAAGCGAAAATCAACGTCGGGGAGAGACATAATCTCATAAGTTTATGTGTGTGGGAGAAAAAGTAGAAAACCTTCTCAGCGCAAGGAAATACACCTCTCCATCCATCCTTCCAGAGTTCAATCCTGCTGCTTGGACCTGCAACCATGACGCGAAGATCGTACGCGATCTACACGGTGGGGATCATCTGTGCCCTCCTGCTGGTCAGTGGGATCGCCTTGATGGTTTCTCAAGTTTTCCGCAATTTGATGCACAAACGCCTGAAAAAGGTAGAACATTTTTAAACTCCTGACTTTTGCTGAACACGTGGTTTGTGGCTCAACTTTACTGTCTGCATGCTGTTCTCTTATGAGTGAATCTCTGAGTACAAGTTGACTCATTTGCAAGAGACAACTTAACAATGATGGGGTTGTGTGAACCTAAGACCCCTACAGATCCTCTACTGTATGCAGTTAGCAGTATACAGTTGGCACACAGCAGTGACTGCTATGGGGACATAGCATGCAACATTTGTAGTTCTTTCATTCAGTAGTTACTAATCTATATAAATAATAAACGTCCATTGTGTTTTATGGGTACTGATAAAATACTCCCCTGAACTTTTTATTCATTGTCACCTTGCAACCAAAAACCTCAAAGTATTTTACGGGGATGCACTTCCTAAATCCGACATGTATTGAAGAGTGCCAAGAAAAACACAATTGGTTTAAGAAAACCATAAAAAGTCCACTTTGCGGCTTGCTACAAGCCACAGGGGTCACAGCTATTATGTGGAAGGAGGTGCTTTTGTCAGGTGACACCAAATTTTTTACTTTTTGCCCTGCATGCAAAACAACCACACACCAACCACAAGGTGAAACATGGAGGTGACAGCATATACTGTAGGAATATGTGACAGTAAAGGTGGTCTGAGTTGAATGGAAGATGGATGAGGCACAATATAGGGGAATCCTGCAGGAAAACTTGTTAGAGATTGGTAAAGACTTGTAACTAAAGCAAAGGTTAACCCCCAGGACAACCCTTGAAATACATCCAGAGGTATAATGGAATGGTTTGGAGGTGTAATGTTACAAAATGTTGGAAAAGTTCAAGGGCTATGAATACTTTGATAAAGACTGTTATGTTATTTCTTTAATTTTTTTGACAATAGAATAGTTTTATATCACTATTCTATTTGCCTATATTGCCAAAAGCTAAGAAACACAGAGACTTAAAGTTTCAGCTCTACATTGCACAAGAATCTTAATACTATGACCAACAAACAATAAGGGGAAGTCTTAAGTGTTGGAATTATGAATCTGACAATATTATTTAATATTTAATTTTAATATTTTATCAAATAATATTTCGGTCTGTTAAGGGTTGTCCTGTGAATACCAGCCCAGTAAGGCGATGGTATTAGGACAAAATAGAAAGGTGTGAGACGAGCT
>JAHUTJ010025515.1:0-24769 GCA_036250325.1 Characodon lateralis | reverse complement strand
GGGCCTGTGATGTCTTTCAGGTGCTTCAACACCAGCCGCTCAAAGGATTTCATGACCACAGACGTCAGGGCTACAGGCCTGTAGTCATTTAATCCTAGGATGGTGGGTTTCTTGGGCCCCGGGATGATGGTGGATCGTTTGAGGCAGGAGGGGACCTCACACATCTCCAGTGACTTGTTGAAGAACCCGGTGAAGATCGGGGCGAGTTGATTTGCACAGGATTTCAGGCATGATGGGGAGACGTTATCAGGTCCTTCAGCTTTTTTTGTCTTCATGCGCTGAAAGAGCCTGTTTACCTCTTCCTCAGAGATTTTTAATGCAGGCAGAGGATCTGAAGGTATGGGGTTGGTAACATTTCCCAGGCTTCAATTATTAAAGATCTATGGATTGTTACAAACATCCTCTCAGTTGAAACTATTTTAACTCCATTTCAGAGCTTAAGCACTTTATGAATTATGTCTTTAGGTAGTAGTCTTTAATCCTAATCTAAGCTCTCCTTTTTCCTTTACCCCGCAATTAGGAGTCAGGTTTGGGGGAGATCATTTAAAATTTTCTATATATGAATTTTCAATACATTTTGGAGAGGTAATGGTTTTTAAACTATAACCACAATGAAACAATCTGAGACAAATCTGTTTAGGTCTTATTTCACTGTTTTTAAACATATTACAGTCTCCACTTGTGGAGTGTGGAGATTTGTGGCTCTAGATCACAGCAGCACTTCTCCAAGAGGGACCACTCAGTGTCAGGTGATGTTATACAACGAATTTCCCCACTGATGTGGGTACATTTCCATGACAAAATCAAAATTGACCAGGCAGTTCAAAAGGTTCTGATGCTGGGGGACAGTGTAATGAATTGTGAGGGTGATACACTCAACAGCCAAACAGATCTTTCCCCTTCTATCTTCAGCATACATGGGCTTGGACTACAAAATCGCAACGAGATTGGCAGATACCTGAAGATACGTGAAAGCCATAAAGAGGAGGCCCGTAACATTGTTTAGCTGTTCCGCAGCAAATACTGTGACGTAACAGTTCAAAAAGCATAATAGAGAATAAAGAAAACTGAACAAATTGAAAAATATGCCCCAAGCAGAATATAAAGATATCAATGCAGCACCTGGAGAAGATGGCGCCGCAGATGGTCGCCTCGGCATGTTGGTGCGCATTGTTTTGTTTTGTTTTTTGATTTAAAACGGTCTTGCACAATGATCACCTGCACTGTTGTACTGCTCTCGCATCCTATACTGCTCTATATTTACTCTCACTCACTTAAAACTGTGCACATATATTTATATTATATTGTAGATATGTTTATACTGTTTAATTTGTATTGTATTGCACCGACTACGCCAAAACAAATTCCTTGTATGTCCAAAAACGTACTTGGCAATAAAGCTTTTCTGATTCTTTTCTGAGAAACTAATTTAACTTTTCTGCACCCCTACAGAGTTTAAGTACACAACAAAATGCATTCAAGGGCTAAAAAGGTGGATTCTGCATGATATGTCCTAAGTTTGATAAGTTTGATATCACCTATCAGAGTTTTAGTAGGTCAGCACCACAAACAGGTAGCCCTTATAGTTGATATTATATTTTTTTAATCTACAACGGGCTCGTATCTTAAACATTTTTGACCGTTCAGTATTGTCAGAGATTTTCAGTGAGTCTCTTTCCAACACTATGTAACTCTTGTTTTCCTTCACTAGTAAGTTAAGAATGTGTTAAAACTGTGGGAGGACCTTGAGCATTTAGAATAAACCACATAAGATCAGAGAGGCATGCAAACTCCCCAGAACAAGTGTGAATGAGACGCACACAAATAATAAAAATAATGCAAACGTAAACATATATCTATATATAAGTGTATGTAAAGCACCTCATAAAAAGAAAATATTGATATCATGAATAGTGACACAAATATTTCCTGTTATTTTGTAATGCTATATTGCAGTATAATAAAGCATCTTACCTGCACACGTACACACAAGCACATTAAGGAGTGCAGTCAGTCATTGCATGCTTGAGTGGCGACAGCATTGGTCATGCTAACCAGAGGGGATATTATGGTGCCAGCAGTAAAAACAATTTACTGTTAATTACAAAGAGAAAAATGTGGCGTAGCACACACTTCCTGCTGGCCATGAATCAGACACACACAGAGTTAGAGAAACACACATACTTTGTCTCTCTGGTTCTTCTCTGTAGATTAATAACATGTATAGAATTTAGATGAACTTCCCTTCCCAAATTGACACAGGCAAACATAAGATTAATAAGGGTATTTAATGGCCTTATTAGATTCTCTCACCAGTCGATACTCTGCAGCAAGCTTTCATTTCTATGCAGTTAACACTTTAATTCTGTCTTTAAACATCATATTCACAAATAGCACATAGCAGCACAAGTATGAAAAACTGTGCTCACTTGCAAACTTGTCCCCACAACAGACTTTAGGATTTCTGTGCTCCCTGATCATGCTGTTTTTTTTTTTTTCTTTGCTTTAAAGAGAGAGATTTCAAGTAACCAGACAATAGATGCAGAAATGATTAAAGAAATTTTTTCATCCATAAATACTTGCTCTTAGATTTTAGCATTTGAAAAAACCTTTAAGAGCTAGATGGCAAATATTTCTGTGTTCCTCCAGTCAACATTCCTCATATGTATAGCAATGAAAGATGTCTTGCATTGTAATTGGTTGGCTGTTTAAATGTATTTTTAATGGCTACATCTGTTGACACAGTGGCAGTGTTTATTTCAAGTGATTCCAAAGACTTCTCTTGACTGTAATACTGTACAATTCAATGTGGCATATTGTACCCAGTTGACTCATTCAATTCATTCAATGTATTTTTAACAGCCACATCTGTTGCCACATTTTTCTTTCATCTTACGCCAAAGATGTCCCTTGGTTCCACTGTAAGAAATGATAATGGCATGCTGTTCGGCAGAGTTCACTTTTTTATTTGTTAGTGTTTTATCTCATAACAATCTGCATAGCATGTGTTTCTCCTCTGGGTATTTATCCTTTGTTATAGCAGATGTCATACTACCTTATAGCTTATATTTTAGCTATTTTAGCTCCTATTTGTTAACCAAATCAGTCAGCAACGTAGTTTATTACTAATATGATCAGTATTGCAATTTTAAATGTTGTTAGTTTACTGTGTCTTACATTTATGTAACATTCAGGTTTTTATATACAACTGTAAGTTGCTTGGAGATTCTGTAATTTTAGCACTGTGAGTTCTTCTGAAACAAACTCTTGTTCTGCTGAAATTTATCTTCACAATGGGTTGTGTGTCTGGTAAGACGTAGTTGAGCATGCTACAGATGCACTGATAAATGGCCCTTACATAAGCCTGGACCATTAGAGTCAGCTACCATCTGCTGTAAGTGAGGAGACAACATCTGTGAAACCGCTGGAATTACACCGACGCACACAACTAAATGTTTGAGCACACATGGTGGCAGACATAATGAGACAAGGAAGGAGATCTCCGTCGATGTGTGTTGATGCATTTGCCATGGTTTCGATGGTGTGTGTCTCCCTACAAAGTTATTGATCACATTGTAAAGTAAGTGGCTAATCAGGGACTGATTGTGATGTTTTATGTATCCTACATCCATAACTGCTTGTTCTACAAGACATACACACACAGAGACATGCACACATACACGCTTACGCTGTAACACCACTCATGAGAACAGGAACTTTATTGATTTATGCATAATTGGCATGAGGCCCTTCCTGAGAAAAGAAATATGCAAGGCAGGGATCACAGCATCAATAAGTGGCATACTTATGTGCGTGGTGTAGCTGTATGGTAAGAGCCCATCAAGTCGGTCGCTGTAAAAACAGGAGACACACCAACATGCCCGGACGTTTGGTGATGGGAGCTAGCCCGTGATCTAGCTGGTTCGTTACCACATCAGCAGCTAAAATTAAGCTGTCAGGGGGACTGTTAGCTTTGTGCATGTGCTTTAGTTAACACATAAGTGGGTTTCATCAAACTGTTTGTGTCATAGTCTGAGGAACAGCTTAGTTAACCAACAAGCAGATACAATGGCACCATAAATTACTGACTTACATAACATACATCTTAACATATTACAATCACAAGAGTCAATAAGAAAAAAGGGATACCTACTATAATTGCTCAAACCTTAACATGATGAATTTTGTCTTTACATCCGTAAAGTTGTTAAACTTTGTTTAATGGGTTTAAGAAAAAGGCAACCATTGCATGATAATCAGACTATAATTTATTCTGATTTGTCTTCATAATAGTTCGTATGCACTATTAATAAACTCATATTTTTTATGTTCTACTATTATACAGACTTCCCATTAACTAAAAAGGAATTAACCGCAAAAGTCAGGATTTTCTGCCTTAGAGCTTCAATGTACCCAGAGCACCACTTAATCTAGTGTACAAAACTTCAGGAAGCAATCCAGTGTTCTTGCTCAGAAATGCCAGAACTAACAACCACTTATAAAACAGAACACCAGGACTCATTGATTCAGAATTCATTATAATGTGGTACAAGAATTTAACATATGTCTGCTCTAATTTGTTTAATTTACTGCTGTGACATTTTGTGCTTTGTTTCTTATCCTACAGTGTGTATGCACAAACTGGATCAGTGAGCAGTGATATTCTGCTTGTTTTATAGTTAGCATGGGAATCTTTGAAGTTGTGCATGCAGCCATCTGTTGCTGACACCGACACTCAAAAAACTCAGACAACAAAAATACAGTTAAACTTACATTTCCATTTTGTAACATGTTCTCAGAAGATTGTTAAAAATAAGACAAAGACTTGTGATCTGATATCTAGAGGAATGTCAATTCCTAACTGATACGCTAAAATAAAATTTTATATATGAACTTGCATGTAATTCAATGCTCATTTCTTTACTTTTAATGCTGATTCTCGTGTTCATTGACAAAGGGAAAAAAAACAGTAAAAGACAAATAATTTTGCCTACATTTGGGCGTAAACAGGCCAGCGAACCCAGTACTATTCGAGATAACGGAACTGGAATTGCTCGGTTTATTGGTCCAAAAGCATCTTTATGGTTCTCTGTAACGAACTAGTAGAATAAACTGATTTTTATCAGTAAGCAGGGATTTTGCCTTCTATTGCATCAGTCAATACATTGACACAACTACAGAAAGTCATAGAAAATTTGAAGAGTGAATAAACTGTGCTTCCTGTAGTTTAAACTTGCCTAATACATTCTTCATTTATATTGTGAAGCATGACCTGCATGATTATTGACTTCTTGTGCCTAAATAGCGGTGCCTTTGGCATGCTTCTTGAATTTGTGAATCAGTGGAGGTCACTAAGGTCAGTTTAATTTGATCAAATCTTAAAGCCTCAAGATTGAAAGTTTTACACAAAATAATGCAGTAAGTGTGGCCTGTATCTCATTTACAAAGACCGCTGATTTTAAGTCCTCAAAACTAAAGGTCATATTCTACTTAAGCACTAACTTCCAGGTTTTAATAATGTTACAAAGGCTTTTTAACTTTACAAATACAAAACTGCTGTCTACTGTTTCGAGCAAGTTACATGTTGTCACATCCATATTGTCTTAATGCCATAGCTCCATATCAATTGACTGGTTCGCTATTGGTTTGCAGTAATTTATAGTTGGATGTGCCTAGATGAGCTGTCTAAAACGAGCTATCCACTTCTCTTTTAAGTGCTCTATTACCACTCAGACCAAAGATGGTCCACATGTGTCACAGAGAGCTAATTTACTTCCACCACAGGCCATTCCAACAATTACTGAAACGAACACTGAAACATAGTGATGGAATGACACTTAATGTACACACATCTATCCCATCCCTATACCGGTCCATGACATGAAACGTTTCTCTCTCCATTATTTTACCTCTCCCTATATCAGTCTGCAGTTGATTTATTTATGATACACAATAAAATTATGGCTTGAGTACCACCTGCTATGTTTCAAAGAGACATTTAAATTAACATTTAAAGTGAAGGAGGGAAATTAAATGGATGCTTCATACATGAAAACAGGATTTTTTTTGTCAAATGCTGGACTGTGTGAGGGAGATAAAATCAGTTTAAACAGTCAGTCAGTCATTTTCTACTGCTTCATCCATAGTGGGTCGTGGGTTTAAACATCATGAAAAAATAAAACATGAAAAACACTTCCTGGTTGTTGTCAACTGTGACATAGCAAATGTTAGAACATTTTTTTTATTATTTGAATAACATGATGTTAAAGAAAAAAGATGGTGTTTCAGGGAGAAAAACACAAATATCTGAACATAATGCTAATTGAACTCATATTGACATGTTTTGTATAATTTATCCTTTCTCCCATGCCTTTTTTTCAGCACCTACAGGTTTGTCTTCACCTCTATTACATCCTGTAAATGAAACCACCATTCAGATAGACTGGGATCTTCCAAATCAACTTAATGGACCAAGCCCACTTTATCAGGTAAAAGGTCCAGTTTACAGTTTTATCAAAAGTTACCAGTTACAATTTGTATTTGATTATTTGCTGATGAAAATTGAAATGAGTTTTATACATCCTTGCACTTTGTTTTTTTCACCTCGCTGTCTACAATAAGATATCTTGTAGTTCTTGTATAGAATGATGGCATTGTCATCGTTCGTTTAATCTTTTTGACCCACATGCAGAGAGACACCCAGGAGGCAGGAGAAAAGTTTAACAAGTTTATTTAAAAAGTAAATACTGGAACTGGAACCAGGACTGGAAACTGCAAGTGTAAGCAAAGCAGCAGGCAAAAAACAACATATAACCAAACTCCCAGACTCCGACATCATCCCCCCCCCAAAGGTTGCCACCTGGCGGACGAGAGGAGGAAGAAGCAAGATAATCAGTGATTAAAGAGGGATCACAAATAAATAACTTAGGAACCGAAGTATGGTCCTCCGGACTGTAGCCCTCCCAATCGACAAGATACTGCCAGCCCCTACCCCGCCGACAGGAGTCTACGATCCGTCGGACCGAGTAAACGGGATGACCCTGGAGGTCCTGGGTGGGTGGAGGGGGGCACAAAGTGATCAATAAATCCATAAGCACAGGCTTGATCTGTGAAACATGAAAAGTTGGCTGAATGCGGAGGCTGGCAGGTAGGCAGAGACGGACTGAGGCAGGGCTGATTATAGATTCAGTCTCATATGGACCTATGAATCTGGGTGACAGTTTTCTGGACATGGATTTTAGGGGTATGTCTGTGAAGGACAACAAAACCCTTTGTCCGGGTTGATAATAGGGAGCAGGAGACCATTTTCTGTCAGCAAATATCTTGTTTTGTTGAGCGGTACGATGGAGTGCTTGCATGGTGGATTTCCAGATCGGTCTACAGCGGTGGATATGGTGGTGAACAGAGGTGACGGCAATGTCTTTTTGGCGGTGGGAAAAAGAGGGGGCTGGTAACCAAGAGAGATTTCGAATGGGGAGAGTCCTGTAGCAGAGGAAACATGTGCATTGTGGCGTATTCTACCCACGGTAAATATTTATTCCAATCTACAGGATTGGTGGAAGTAAGACATCTTAGAGTTGACTCGAGTTCTTGATTCATATGCTCAGTCTGACCATTGTACTGTGGGTGATAACCTGACGTGATTGATACCCTGGCCTCCAGCGCTGCACAGAACTGTTTCCATACTTGTGATATGAACTGGGCTCCACGATCGGAGGGGATCTCCTGAGGGATGCCGTGTAGCCGAAAGACATGCTTGACCAGCAGTTGAGCTGTTTGCAAAGCCAAGGGAAGTTTCCTAAGAGAGATGAGGTGACAAGATTTGGAGAAACTGTCTATTATGGTTAGTATTGTGGTCATACCTTGAGAGCTAGGGAGTCCAGTGACAAAATCCAGGGCTATGTGGGACCAGGGCCTCTTGGGATTCTGGAGGGGTTGAAGATAACCTGCCGGGGGTTGATTTGAAGATTTGTTGCGGGCACAAAACTGAACAGGCTTTGAAATACTCTTTGACATCTTTATGAATGAAGGGCCACCAAAACCTTCTGGATATGAGGGGTATGGTGCGGCTGGTGCCAGGATGAGCTGAGAACTTTGAGGTGTGAAACCAATGGATAAGTTTGGAGCGGACAGTTCAAGGTACAAAAGTACAGCTGGGTGGACCAATGCCGGGATCTGGTTTGGAAGGTAGAGCCTGGTCAACAAGGGTCTCAATCTCCCAGGTTAGAGCACCTGCGATGCAGCTAGGAGAAAGTATGGTGGTCGGTTTATTTTCTGAGTTGTCAGGGAAATACTGGTGAGACAAGGCGTCTGGTTTAACATTTTATCCCCAGGTCTGTAAGAAATGGATAGGTTAAACCGGGAAAAGAATATGGACCAGCGAGCTTGACGGGAGTTTAACCGTTTTGCGGATTGGAGATAGGCAAGATTTTTGTGATCCGTCCATACTAACACCGGGTGTTCTGCACCCTCCAGCCAGTGGTGCCACTACTCCAAAGCCAGTTTAATGGCTAGAAGCTCACGATCACCAACATCATATTTGTGTTCAACATTGGATAGTCTGCGGGAAAAGAAAGCACATGGGTGAAGTTTGCCATCCAGATCAGCGCATTGAGATAACACGGCTCCTACGCCTGTGTCTGAAGCATCCACCTCTAAAGTAAACTGTTTAGAGGGGTCTGGGTGAGTGAGGATGGGTGCTTGGGAAAACCTCTCCTTTAACTGTGAGAAGGCTGTGTCGGCTTCTGGTGTCCACTGGAATTGTTGCTTTGTAGAAGTAAGTGCGGTTAGAGAGGCTGCGACGAGACTGAAATTTCTGATGAAATGTCAGTAGAAATTTGCAAATCCCAGGAAACGTTGTAGTTGTTTTCTTGAGTCCAGAGTGGGCCACTCAAGTACTGCTTTGATCTTTTCTGGATCTGAGCGAACCTGCCCACCCTCTAGAATGAAGCCCAGGAAGGCAACGGATGATCTGTGGAACTCGTATTTTTCAGCTTTTACAAATAGTCTGTTTTCCAGAAGACACTGAAGAACCAGGCGGACATGATGACTGTGTTCGGGAATATCTTTTGAGTAGATGAGGATGTCGCCTAGGTATACGAAAACATAGATGTTTTGAAAGTCTCTTAACACATCATTTCCCAATGCCTGAAATACTGCAGGAGCATTGCAAAGTCCAAACGGCATTACAAGATATTCAAAATGGCCAAGGGGGGTTTTAAAGGCTGTCTTCCACTCGTCACCTTGCCGTATTCGAACCAGGTGATGGGCATTGCGGAGATAGAGTTTGGTGAATATAGTTGCTTCCTGGACTGGCTCAAATGTAGATGAAAGTAGAGGAAGAGGATACTTATTTTTTACGGTGATTTGATTTAGTCCTCTGTAATCTATACAGGGACGTAGGGATCCGTCCTTCTTGCTCACAAAGAAAAAACCTGCTCCTAATGGGGAAGATGACTGGCGGATTATACCTGCAGCTAATGATTCTGAAATGTATTTTTCCATGGTTTGTCTTTCGGGTCTTGAAATGTTGTATAGCCGACTGGATGGGAGTGGTGCACCAGGAAGCAGATCAATAGCGCAGTCATCGGGATGATGAGGCAGAAGGGCAGAAGCCTTTGATTTACTAAAAACTTGCTTTAAGTCAGAATACTCCTCAGGTACTTGTGATAGATCAGACTCAGTCTCCTCAGACTCCAATTGAGGGGACAGGGGCAAGGCAGCGGACTGGAGACAAAGTGATAGACAGTTAGTGCGACCTTCCCTCCAGTTCAAATGACGGTTGTAATGGTGTAACCAGGGAAATCCTAAGACCAATGAACTCTGAGAAATGGGAAAAACAAAGAATGTTATTTTCTCATCGTGGTTACCTGAGATTATAAGCTCAATCGTTTTAGTGTGATGAGTGACTCGGAGTGTTTTCCCATCCAAGGCTAGGACCTCTAGAGGTGGATCTAGTGGTTCCACTTCAATGTGAGCTTGTTGAACTAATGACAGATCAATTAGGTTTTGTTCAAACCCTGAATCTATGAAGGCAGACAGATTTAACTGGTCTTGGTTAAACAAAAGGGTGGCAGGCAAAGATTTTCTGGTCCCTAAGCTCCCCCTTTAAAAGTGAAGGACCCTCTCTTTTGGTCGTATTGGGCAAGCTGCAACGAAGTAATCTGAAGACCTACAATACAGACACTGATTAAACTGTCTGCGCTGTTGTTTTTCCTCTGGGGTCAACCTTGTACGTCCCAACTGCATGGGTTCTGGTTCTCAGGAACTGACACCTTTCTGAGAACGGGGTAATTGAGACGGGACAGAGGATTGGATCCTTCCCCCAGTTAGCTCTATTCATGAGCGCTTCCTTTTTCTTATCCGATTGTCCATTCTAGTTGCTAAAGCAATGTACTCATTCAAAGTCTTAGGTTCTTTAACAATAGCCAGTTCATCCTTTACTGATTCATTTAGAGCCTGAAAAAAGGCTGACTTGAGTGCACATGAATTCCAACTAGAAGCAGCTGCTAATGTGCGAAACTCAGTGGAGAACTCAGATACGGGCCTGCTTCCCTGTTTTAGCGCCATCAGGCAGCGGGCCATACTTGTCTGATCTAAATCAGAGGGGAAGGTTTGTTTTAATTCTTGGACGAATTCCTCATATGAACAACCAAAACTGTTACAGTCAGTAAACCTAGCTTCTGCCCAACGGCGTGCTTTGCCACTCAGGAGTCCAATAATAAATGCTATTCTTGTATCATCGTGAGGGAAAGACTGTGGGGAACTGTTAAATACCAAGGTACATTGTAACAAAAATCCCCTACAACTACTATTCTCACCGGAGAATTTCTCTGGGTTAGAGGAAGTGACGTCACGTGCATACAGAAGCTGGTGTGAGGTCCGGGATGTGACCAAGGGCTTGACAGCTCCCTCTGGTGTCTGGGATGTCCGGATACTTAGAGCGTGTTGTAGTAGTGAAGCCATCTGATCCAGCTGTTGGTTAGAATGACGTTGTTCCAGTAAGTTGTGAAGTGTGGATCCATGAGACTGAATTTGGTGGCTATGTTCGGCTAGTGTTCTCCTAAGTGCCTCTGCTGGGTCAGATTGGCCTGAGTGTTCTGTCATTGTTTGTTTAATTGTGTTGACCCACATGCAGAGAGACTCTCAGGAGGCAGGAGAAAAGTTTAACAAGTTTATTTAAAAGATGAATACTGGAATTGGAACCGGGACTGGAAACTGCAGACTGTACAGGAGAGACGCAAGAGGTAAGTAATCTTAAATTATGTTTAGGAAACAGATGGAAAATGATTTTAAGCTTTGGCTTACTGTGGATGAAGGCGAGTTTGATGAGGAAGAGTGATGTCGAGTCAGGGAGAGCTGTGAGACTGCTGTTGAGTCTGTGGTAGTCCAAAGTGGTGGTGAGTTTCTTGAGGTAAGGTTTCTGATGAGATCTTGACGATTTGATTCTGTGAATTTGGTTACCTGATGAGAATCTCAGAAGCTGGTGGTGGGTAGTTGGTTGGTGGAGGGTGAGCAGGGTTCGCTTGGAGGAGGACAGACGCCTAGAGCAGTCAGCTAGTACTTGATCCAAGTAGATTCCTTGGAAGCTTGGAAACTTGACTTTGGCAGGATGCAAAGCAGGGACCTGGAGCCGGGCGTGAGAATTGCAGGAGCTTTGGAGCTTGGACTTGAAATCACCTGGGGCCAGGGCTAAAAAGTTGCAGGAGCTTTGAGTCTTGGACTTTAAGTCACCTAGGAAGGAGCACAAGAAAAGGTAAGAAAACTGCGAGCTTCAGCAAGACTATAGTCTTTAGGGTTTGGCCAGATGAAGTTACCACAAAGGCAAACACTCAGGCAATGGAGTGTTGACAGCTCCACCTTCTTATACTCCTCCAGATGACCACAGATGAGAAACACCTGCTACCCTGCACACCTGGAAATACTGGTGGCATCTAGTGGTGAGTAAGTGTAAGCAGCAGACAAAAAACAACACATGACCAAACTCCCAGACTCCGACAGGCATCTAGCGTTTCCTCATTTCTTTTCCTATCTGTTGGGAAGTTGGTGCACATATCCAGGGTTTCCAGAAAATCTCTCAAATAACTGTGGTGATTATCCTATTTTTATTCTAATGCCTACATCTATGGGCACATATTCCAGTCATAAATATTTTGTGCTTGTAAACCAGCTTGCGTAGCTGTAAATTAGGTTTTGTAAAAAGAAACGCTGGGAATTTCATTTGTGTAGATAAGAATGTGTGTGTGTGTGTAAAACAGATTTGTACTTGTAAAAAATAATTACACAAGTTGCAAATTTTCCTTGTTAAGCTCTGTTTACAAATATAAAGCTAAAAAAACGAAAGCGTAAAACTTGTGCTCAAATTCTCTAACTTGCGTGTGAGTTTCAGCTTGCAAGTATGGGTTTTGACCAGACAAATTCCAGTCATAAATATTTTGTGCTTGTAAATCAGACTGCGTAGATGTGAACTTTGGGAATTTCAGATTTGTGCAAATGTAGATAAGAGAGTGTGTGTGTGTGTTCTTGTACTTGTTGCTGAGTGAGAACCATTTTTCGTATTTTTATCGCAAAGTGAGGACATTTTGACAAAGTGAGGACATTTTCCTGGTCCTCACTTTTTCAAATTCTGTTCTTGGGACAGGGGTTAGGTTTAGGACTAGGGTATGAATTGAGTTATTGTTAGGGTTAGGTATTAACTGGTTAGGGTCAGGGTTAGGCACTAAAAATCAAGGAAAATGAATGGAAGTCAATGGAAGTAACCGAAAAGTCCTCATAATGATAGTAAAACACGGATGTGTGTGTGAAATAGATTTGTACTTTTAATTTGTACTTTACATTTAAGGTCTCTTTACAGATACAATACTAAAATCTACATGTAAAACTCTGTGCTCAAGTTCCCTACATTGCGTGTAAGTTTCAACTTGCAAGTGTGGATTTTGAGCAGAACTTTCTTTCTCAGCCGATTGGTCAATGTCATGTCAATCACACATTTAACAATCTTATCAGAGAACAGATGAGTTTCACTATAGTGGAGGCCTTTAACTGAGCGGCGGGTCCTGGACGGATACTACATTTTAAATATGGAGGACGTTGCCAGTGCAACTGCAGCTAAGGTAGGCATTACCTAATGGTTTAGTGGAACAACACCAAGAGAAAGCACGAGTATTAGGCCAGTCTTTGTTGTCTTTTATTACTGATTTTATTGCTTAAGGTTTTTTATAAAGTTGTTTTTAATTTTTATTTTATCTGTTATTCACCAGTACGGCACTTTACTTACTTTACTAGATATTAAAATGATGATGATGACTGTGGCTAATTGTCAACTGCTTTAATGTTCCCATGACAACACAAACGACCCACAATTTTAGCATAGCATACTTTAAGATAAATAACATAATACAGAATTAACTATAAAGTCTCAGAACATATTTGATATATGGTAAACTTATTAACAGACTTTGCGTACTGTATACCAATTCCTATAGGTGTAGTTTGGTAGTACAGAATACTGAATAGTGTCACTCTTTAAAGTGCCAGGGCTGACGTAGATTCATAGCAGTTCAGTTCTAACTGTTACCAACACGACATCTTATCAAGATTAGTTTGATATCAAATGACATTGTTCTCGACAGTGGTGATTTTTTAAGCAGACTGAACAGACCACAAAGGGGTAAAATTTGGACATATGCGATGTGAGGAGTGATGTTACTATTCCTGTTCAAGCTAGCTTTTATTAAGGATGTAAATGCAACTCTGATTCAAATGGAAACAGCTTTTCTGATCTGCACCTCACGAAATGACAGAGTGTAGTAACCGTACGTGATTTTCAAAACTATGTACCTGGACAATGATCTTGTTGTTCCACTTAACCATTAAGACATGCCTACGTCAGCCACAGTTGCGGTAGCGCCGTCCTCCATCGTTAAAATGTAGTATCCATCCAGGACCTGCCCTCAGTTAAAGCCTTCCACTACAGCCAAACTCATCTGTTCTCTGATTGGATTGTTAAATTTGTGATTAACATGATGTTAACCAATCGGCTAAGAGAAAAAGTTCTGGTCAAAATTCATAATTGCAAGTTGAAACTCATGCAAGTTGGGGAACTTGAGCACAGAGTTTTACATATAGATTTTGGTGTATCTGTAAAGAGACCTTCACAAAGAAAATTTGCAACTTGAGTAAATACTTTTTACAAGTACAAATCTGTTTTACACACACATATTCTTATCTTCACATGCACAGAGCTAAAATTTCCAGCTTATTTTTTACAAAACGTTACTCACAGCTGCGCAAGCTGATTTACAAGAACAAAATATTTATGACTGGATTTTGTGTCCATAAACATAAAATAGGCATTTATCGTTTTCAGTTACTTATTTTTACATCTGAATGCTAAATTGCCATAAATGATTCTACATGCTTTCAAGGAAACATTTTGTCTTGTAATACCTTGATAATTTTTCACAAACTACTGTAGAGATGCACTGATCAGGATTTTCCTGGCAAATACCAATTTCTGGTTTTCTTTTGGCATGTTTTAACTGAAATCTGGACTTTTTTGTGCCCGTTTTTTTTTTTTTTTTTTTTTTTTTTAAGTAGTTTTCAATGTGAGGTCTAAAACAGTCCTGTTGAATAACTCCTCCTTCTGCAGCTGTGTCTTACTTAGTGGTTGAAAGCGTGTGAAAAGCTTCCATTATGGAATTAAAACCTGTGATTTTTATCAACAAATCTAGAAACAATGACAGTGCCTCAGCAACTGCACTTTATAACTTATATAAAGTCACTACAAACTCCTCATAAAGGTGTTACTGTATAGAGTTTTAAAGGGATTTTGCTGATGCAGACTTTATAGCTTTTGAGGTGGGAGAAGAGGTGAAATGGCTGCAGGCGGGATTAAAGCCCAGTGCTGTAGCCACAAGTTTGTGATCATTTCACAGAGTTTTCACTGTGAAACTTTATTAATCAAAGTCAAAGTACGGTTGTAACATTTACAGATATATTAGGTTATTCATTGACAACAAATAAATGTACTACCTCCCTGCCAGGTTCGTTTTTCCTGGTGTGAATTTCTACCACGGGTTAAATGTTTTTACCCAGGCAAATTCTTATTTTGACAGATTCAAATTGTTTTTTCAAAGAAGAAAAAAATAAATAAATTAGAGAAAAAAATATGCTGCATTATCTTTAATAGAGGTTGTTGTATTGTATCCAACTTAAAATAAAAGAATCTTCCATTTTTATGCATCTAAACATGTCTCCAACCTTAAACAAATTTTTAGTAAACTGAAAAATCTGCATTAAAGTACATGCTGCTGGTTGGTGGTCTTTGCAAAAGGTGAGACTTGTTAGTTTTAATGAATTCAATGAATGGTGTTTGACTGGTCGATTGCAATTGGTTCATCTCTACTGTAAACATCACTTCACACTTAAATGTTCCAATTTAACAAGACAATGTTTATAGTGGAGAAAGATAATTTGAGTAAATACAAAAAATAAAAATACGGAGGCAAAAAACCTATTCGACCCACCTGGCCCTATGTATAGCTTAAACCTAATAGCACCAGTCCGCTGCAATAATTAACAATTTTTTTACATCACTGTGGAGGAATCCTGGCCTACTTTTCTTTATTGAATTCTCTTAATTCAACCTTCGTTGATGGCTTTCTTTTTTCGTTTAAGCAAGATTAGGAGCAAATTGGTGGACATTGTCCTTCAGGACAGAGCAGAATTTATGGTTCCATCAAATTGTCCAGGTCTTGAAGTAGCAAATTAACCCCAGGCCATCACACTACCAGCACCATGTTCGTAAGATGTTCTTATTCTGCAATGCTCTTAGTTGTATGCTAGAATTAACAGGACACCTTCCAAAAAGGTTCCACTTTTATCCCACCAGTCAAAAAATATTTACCAAAAAGTCTTGAGAAGGTTTTTCAAATGTGTGATGGGGTTAAGTTTTCTTATTTTGGTCTGCAGTTGGTTTGGCCTTGGAACTTTTCTCCATTTTCGAACAGTGGCTGTTACTGTGGTTCGCTGAAGTCCCTAATCCTTCGAAATGACTTTGTAACCTTTTCCAGACTTATGAAAGTCAGTGACATTGTTCCCCATCTGTTCTTGAATTTCTATAGATCAGGACATGAAGTGTTTTTTTGAGATTTTTTTTTTTTTTGCCTTCTTTATGTTGTCAGACATCTTCTACTTAGGTTTTTGGATTCTTCATATCGGAAAGTAATAAGGCCTGAGTGTGAAATCTAACTGAGCTTTGTAGTTAATCACAATTCCTGGTTTAACTATGGGCATTTCAAGCTTGGTTACTTTGGATGTCTTTTCCTTTAAAAATGAAAGTACAATTTGAAAGCTGTCCTCAGGATTTACTTGGGTTTTCTTTGTCTATTGTAAAATGTATCTGATGAAATGAAACATTTAAGTGTGACCAAAAAAAAAGCAAAATCAAACGAAATTAGTAAGGTGAGCAAATACATTTTTAACCTTTACCAACATCTCAGTTCCAGAAATAAATTTTATCCAATATGATGTATTTTTAATTCTGTTGGTATATATTTTATGTTTTACAGGTGGAGAGGACAGACGTATCACTCTCTGATCCTCAAGAGCCAGTTGTTAGAGGCACCAGATTTCCAGGGAATGGTTATTACCAGTTTCCCAGTAACACTCTTCCCAGCAACACTGACTTTACTGGTAAGAAACTGTCTTATTAAATAATTTAGCCAAACCTTTAGTGAATTTAAGAGCATCCAAAAATCATTTGAGTTCTGAATTTCCCTTTGTGTTTTCTGTCCAGTTTTAAGTCATGATCATTTAAAATTCACAACCTTTTTAGTGCCCTTACCATCCTGTGTGTACACCTGCAAACACATGTATTTTTGTGTCCAGGTTTTACACAGCAGTCTGTCGTATAGTAACATTCCTTTAGAATGACTTCCCCAGTCAATCCTAAAGGACAATTATCTTTCTGTTTACTAGCATCATTAGAGGGTTGAGCTGCACAGCCAAACATGTTCTGCTTCATCTGAGAACATCACCCAGTCTGACGCTCATAATTAATGACTGCTGATACTAATCAGTAGGATTTGAGCATGCGAAACTCTTTGATGCCACTTGAGATTGCTTAACTCTTCAGTGCAAACTAGGAATCACCAGTTATATTTGTTTGTGAAGACAAATATAAGATATATCATAAGGTTTAAGTAACGTGAAATCGTTAAAACCATGTTAAAAAAGTCAAACATTTAGTTGCATCTTTGGGCAAGCAAGTTTTCTGAAACTGGTGACAATGTCATTGTTTCATGCATTTATCTCTAATTCCTACACACAGCAGTCAACATCTATTAAACAAATAAAGTTCTTGTTGATGGCCACATAGTCATGCTAAAAACAGACAAATTTCTATTTGATAAACAGCAACACATTGTTACCAATTACTGTCTATATGTAATTGTAAATATAACTCTAGACATCAATAGACAATCATAGACATTTTGTTTTTTCTGTTAAATTCATAATTTGGGTTAACTTGTCTACTGGGAGTACATTTCTTTTCTATTTTAGGGACTAGAAATGGCTATTCTGCTTTTTTTTATCACTTTACTCATTGATCTTGGCTCTCGTTCATTACTCTTGTTCAGTACTTTAATCCCAGATCAACAAATTACATTTTTGATCTCTTCCTTGTCCTTATGGGACTGAGGTAAAAGTCTCTTTGAACACTGGCAACAAATAGATGATGATTTTTGTTATTGAGACATGCTTCTTCGCCCTAACCAGTCTCCTCCTTCATAAAGGGTAATGGATCAGACAATCACTTTCAGACCGGATCTATTCTGGACCATCAATGTGTCGGCAGTCTTCAAACCGTCGCCCTTTTACAACCGTCAATACTAATAGCATCATCTGCAGACAATTATTCCCATAGAAGCGCACGGAAGAGCGAACAAATCAAAGCCAAATTGGATTATGAATGTAATGCAGTGTAATGCCCCCTTGAGAGTCAATTGATCACAGAGGAGAGACTTGTCAATCGTTGATATCTTGTGGAAACCTTGTAACTCAAGCAATGATAACTGTACAACTGCAACTTTTTTATAATTGCTAAATTGCTGTAGTTTTGTGTCTTTTACTTTGACGTCCATAACAGTTTAACCATAGTAAGTTAAATCTATTTTTAAAACATCTATTCTAATTTTAAAGTTTGCTTATAGGCCTTAAAAATTGTGCACTGGTATCATTGCTCCCTTTGAGTTTTCTTATAGAGCAGCAATTCATCATTTTATCTCTGGCAACATTAGCCTCTGTCCCAGGGCTGTTATTTATCTGTTTTTTTCCTAATGCAGATAGTTTTATTTCCTAAACATGTTAAGGGTGCATCCTTGAGCAGGGTCAATATTGTGCATGGTAATTCCTATTTAAGATAAAACAAATCTTACCATCTGAAATTTAATAATATTTACCCTTTCACCTGTTGCTTAATGGTCCCTTTGGTAAAACAATTTTTGGTGAAATAGGATATTTTTCTATGTGCTATTACTGCAAGTGCATGTTTCCATAAATTAAATCTGTTCACTTATGTTTAAAGATGTTTCTTAGTGCCTAATAAAGGTACTTAAGGTCAGCATTGGTCACACTGCATCTTACTTTAGATGAAACGGTTTTAGAACGGTATGTAATCATGCTCTGATATGAATAACCTCTGAGTGCCTGTTTCCATAAATGCTTGTTAGTTCATTCATCTTACCTATAATGCTTCAGTATTACTTCCTGCTCTTCATGTTTACATTTGAATTAACGACCTTGTGGGTCTCGGTTAAGAGTGACATATGTTGTTCTTTGCAAAATAATGTATTTAGATGGAAATGGGTGTCTCTTCCTGTTCTTGTAATTCTTCACATTTTAGGCATGAAGTGGGTTAATTGGAATGGGGAAGACATCCTGCTATATTTTTTTGCTAATCCAGATGTATTTCTTCTATCAGCAGTTAATGAAGTTAGATGAAACATTACACAAATAGTTAGAAAAAAAGAAATAAATGAAAGAACAAATAGACTTGGATAATTTCCAGATATGTCTAATACAGTGCACTGCACTGCAGCAAGTGAACAGGAAGAGGGAAATGTTAAATGATACAAATTATTTTTCCTTAATTAATATGATTGATTGCTATGCACTGACGTTGAGAGGAGAGGGGGAAAAACGTGTGAAGGGAAAGTTTGCACAGACATCATTAGTTTTTCCCTATTTAAAGATTAATCAGAAGAGGCTGGGCTCTTTAATTCTGTCATTTGTATATTTAATGGGCTGCTGCAGAATCTATGGGTGTAATTAGCTAGCTGCCGTGCTCTCATTAATACGCCAGGCTCTGATTAATGCCAGCAGAGAGCTAACATGACTGGAGTTATTCAGGTTATGTTGTGTAGATGATTACACACAACCTCCGCTGTTTACTAAGACAGAGAGAGGAGAAACAATGAGCATAAAACAATATGAACTAATAAATAAACCTCAAAATTGCAAATTGCTCAATATTTCTACCTCTTAATGCTGCAAATCATGGTATTTGACAGAAGCCTGTTATTAAAGTTAAAGCGGAAGTCCAATTTGGATACTTCTCAGTTTTTAAATTTCGCCTATTAAGTAGTTGTATGATTTTCCTAAGTAAAACTGAATTGAAAGTATAAATATTATCCCCTACATATATTATTATCCCCTACATGTTTCTTTCTTTAATGAAAGAATAACAGTTTGTAACAGGATTTTTTTTTTTAGTTCTTTTCTTTTTCTTTGTTCTAAAATTATTCTCTGGATTTTGTAATTAAGGTTTTTATATTTCCAATAATATTTAAACAAGCTAAATTGTGACACTTACTTTGGGTTCCCAGACCTGATGGTAGCTACAGATTTGCCTTGTAAAAAAAGAAGCTACAATAACTCTCAAAAGTGTGCACATCCTGTTGAAATTGTAGGTTTTTGAGACTTAAAAATTCAGACCATGATGAAAAATTTTCAAACATTTTCAATTCAATTCAGTTTTGTTTATATAGCGCCAATTCACAACACATGTTGTCACCTGTAATGTGACATATAATCTAGAATTCAACAGAAATACTAACAAACCTCTGGAGAGGAAATATATTAAAAATAGAAAAAACATTGAATAACCCAGCACAAGTGTGCACGCATTTAATGTAATATATCCTAAAATATTTTTTTATTTAATTGAAATATTCAGTTCCTATCGATTATTATTGGGCTTATTTGTTTGTTATTTGGAGTGTATCAATAACATTAAACTGCAGAGCTCCTTCAGTGAAAGACTGCTGCATCCAAAGTGCTCAAAGGAGTGTTATCCCAGATCCCTCCCAACTGCTGTTAGACTATCACTATCCCTCCTCCCAACAAGCTCATTAAGTCTTTATGCCATATTTAATTACTACAGTATTTGCCTTTATCTTTTGCCTTTTATAGTTTTTATTTTAAGGTACTTTGTACCCGCATGGTTCTGTTTGCCTTTTACTTTGCCGCTGATGAACCTAGATTTCCCGACTGTTGGACAATTAAGAATGTTTCTATCGTATCCTATATTTGCCCATTCTACCTTGCAAAAGTTCTTCAAATCTATCAGATTGCTGGGATATCTCTTGTCCAGACTTCCGTGTGTCATTGCAAAACATTTTTGTTGGATTTTGTTCTGGAATCTAGTTAGGCCAATCCATTGTTTTGTCCTATTCAAATAAGATGGTGGATTTACTAAATTATTGTGTGGTAACATACAGTAAAAGTACTGCAATAGCTGCTGAGGTTTTTTGGGGGGTTCAGCATTTTGAAATGACAGGATAAATACTTTGAAACAGTACAAGACAATTCAGGCAAAAATGAGATCTAATTGTTGCTACTATATTTGTTTAACTGTTTAAACCTGTGAATTACCCCATGAAGCTCTTGTGAGAAAAACATTGATGTAAACACATGTTTGGGCATGTTTCTGTCAGGATTTATTGTGTATATTGTGCTTGTTGTGTTTTGTGCTTGTGAAGTGCACTGTGTTTGTGCACACGAGTGTATGTGTGTTTGTGAAAAGTGTTTTTGATTGTACTGTGTGTGCAACACAGTCACCTGTCATGGTGCATGCTCAGGTTTGTCTGCTGATGGCTCTAAAGTGGTTGTCAGTGTGAAGTAGCACAAGTCCTATGGGAAAATGTGAAGGAAGGAGCATGAGGGTCAGTAGATGCTGTACCTTTGACATGCTTGGCCAGCATCTTGTCCAGCGCAAGGAATCAAACACAATTCAAAGCCACATAATTAAATGCAATCATAAACACTTTTATTTCTGAAATTTATAGGCTGCCTCAGTTTTTTTTTCACACCTAAATATCTTGGATTATTTAACAGATTTTAATAACAGACACAAATAACCTGAGTAAATGTAAAATGTAGTTTTCAAATGATGATTATTAAGAGACAAAAGTTAAATTCCACTTGCCACATCAAGACTGAAGAAGCAGGAAACCACTTAAATACAACTTGTCTGAAGTAGGTTTGAAGGTCTCAAAAAGAGACATATGCTTGAATCTAAAGAATTTTAATAACACGTGCAAAGCAAAGTCATTGATATATCAGTCTGGAAAGGGTTATAAAGCATGTCCCGGACTTTAGCAAACCACAGAAAGAACCATTGCCCACAAATGGAGAAAGCATGAAACCATGGTAAACCTTTCCAGCAGTGACAGGCCTACCAAAATTACTTTAAGAGTGCATCAACCATTTATCCAGGAGGTCAGAAAGAAATCCCAGAGCAACATCTGAAACGCTACAGGCCTCACTTGCCTCAGTTAAGGTTAGTGTTTATTCAACAATAAGAAAGAGACTGGCCAAAACCACTGCTGAACACAGTGACGCTTTTCACATTTTCCAAAAACATCTTATTATCCAAGACTGTTTTGGTGACTTTTGCTAAGATGTTGTGGCATGACCTGAAAGTGCCGTTCAAGTACAGCAAGAAGGTCCTAGATTCAAATTACGGCCTGGGGTCTCTGTGCATGGAGTTTGCATGTTCTCTCCGTGCATGCATGGGTTTCCTTTGTGTACTGATGCTTCCTCTCTTAGTCCAGAAACCAACTGTTGGTGCATGTGGCGGATGGAATCAGCAAGGCAGAGTGTAAAGAAATTGTGCTGTTGCGCAGTGTGTGTGCAAAAGAAAGCCATCATGGCGGCAGCGTGGCTAGTCACACAAACCCGAGGACGCAGAATGGGCATGCCCCTTTTATTCCTTTCATGAACACCCTAGCCCCCAAATGTTTTGATGGCCTGCAGGTAAACATGGTTTTCCAGTACTATTTGAGACTCATTTTGTCTTCTGACCACAAAAAAATGCGACCAAGAGAAACTTACAGCTTGGCACTTATAATTGGTGAACAAAGAAGTTAAAACAGATGGAAGAAAAAGTTGGTAAAGGGAAATGCAAAATTGACATGACATCCCTATGAATGAATGAAAAACTAAGCAGTGTCATTAATTTATTTCTGAGCAGTTTTATCTGCATTTTATTAAAATACTTGGTAATTTGAAGGAACTAGCCTTTTGTGAGATTACAGTTGTATCTCAATAATTAAAATATCAAAAAATTATTTGGTGATTCAGTTCAAAAGTGAAATTCATTCATTTATTCATCTTCTATACCGATTATTCCATATTGGGGGATGTCCAGCAGTCTAGGGGCGAGAGGCATTTTCAGTTTGTTAAAACTTGTGTAATACACTTGCTGACACTTGTTGTTTAATGCAGCATAAAAAGTTTTAGAAGGTAAAGTAGTGGTAAGGTAGTCGAGTCAATAAGCAACTACAGCTAAGGTGTTTCAGTACCAGAGCAGCAGACCTTGGCCAAAAGTAACCTGTTCAATAAAACCCTGTTGTTGAGATGAAAATAATAAACCATTTTCTTCCAGTGGCTGGATAGACTACTCATTTTATTCATTTTTATTTTTATTTTAAACTGCAACACTATCTGCAACACATATTATTGGATATTGCATGTTTTTCTAATATCGTGCAGCCCTACTGTTAATTCTTCACAGAAGTCAATGCTTCTTCTCCAGTGGTCTATCATAGCTGAGGCATTGGGGTAAGGATTTTCATCCTGCCTGTTCTTTAGTTAACAAGTAAAACGAGCACACCTGCAGGACTTTCATGATCACTTGAAATTTCAGGGTTTTGTTTTTAAATGTGCTATAAAACTACTTGATGTGCTGCACTGGCCACTGTTTTTTTTTTTTTTTTGGCTCAGACTTATGGAGAAGCAGACCTTTAAAATAGCACCCAAGCTTAGTGGTTTTGGTTGTTGTAGGTAGCATTAGTGTTTTTCAGGCTGCAGACTTAACACAGCCAGAAATGTCTGAGCAGGCATATAGTTTAAGTGTATGTATGTGATTAATTTACGAATAAACTTGTAAAAGTTTTAGTCTGGGTATTAGTTTTCATTAGAATTAAAATGGCAAATGGGAGGGGAAGTTTGTGCCTGAACTAAAATAGAAAACTGTATTAGAATACAGGAGAGAATTGAAGACACCCAAAGGAAAGCTTATTCAGGGGATGGGAGATGGTATAGGAAAAGGAGAATGAAAAGGTCACAAGAAGGATGAGTAAGGTTAAAAGCAAAGGATGAAAGATAGGAAGGATTGAAAGATCAGGAAGGTGTGATGGAGAGAGAAAGATGGTTAAAGGGGGGTAATGTAATGTCAAGTATCTGTCATGACTTCACTCTTCTCTGTTGTGACAAGGTCATGAATTTAAATGACGCATACCTCCTTAAAGTACAAAATGCAAGTTCAATGCATGAAACAGTTTATTAGCTTTGCTTTATTCTACTATCACTTTCAAAGTTATAGAATATAACTAAAATAGATAATTTTTTGGGGGGAGCTGATGTGTAATAATTTTGGAAGTATTCTTTAAACATTATTTATTATGTGTGTATCTTTTATATTTAAAAAAGTATAATAGTGTATTTGATAATCTGTGCTTTAACGTGTTTAGGATTAATTTGAGGGAAAGTAAAAATCTGATAGAGGTATTTTATTTATTATCGATGTATACTGACATTGACAACCTAATATACAAGCTGAATCTTCATACAAAGGTGTACTTTGAAAATTTCAGTAGAGATCCTTAACCTATGTATGTGATATGTAGCGTGATCTTTTCTGTGAGGAGACTCTTAAAAGTTGACACTTAGTTTGTCTAATTCTTGTCCAATTGTGTGTGTCGTGAAATTGGGGGAAAATGAGCAGGTTTGAGCTTTTACTTGTCCTACTTCTCTTCATTTTGATTCAATTCACCATCATCATTTTGCAAACAATGTCTTCTGTTTAACCCTAAACTGCCTTTGTTCAAATCCTCACAGGTTCCCGCTCCATTTTCTTTATGGAAATAGACGGAGCTGAAACACACTCCCCAAAGACACAAACTTGCTCTGTCTGTGCTGTTATATGGATCTAGTAGTGGATTAAGATCCAAACCCTGATCTATGGTAACATGACAAGACAGAAGGCAGGATGACTTAAATGTTCTCTGTCTTACTACAATAAAGCCACGTTAGTTTCCCACATTGCAGAAGCTTTGAAGAGGTCATAACATGTTTTTCAAAGGTTTCTCTGTTTTATTAATGTGTTTGAAAACCTCATTAAATGAAGTTAATACAGTATATATATATATATATATATATATATATATATATATATATATAGAGATCAGTATCAAAATATTAG
>JAHUTJ010025514.1:0-24785 GCA_036250325.1 Characodon lateralis | reverse complement strand
ATCACGTAGTGACCTGGCCACTATCCTGCAAGAAGAATGGCTTAAAATCCCTCTGACCACTGTGCAGGACTTGTATATGTCATTCCCAAGACAAATTGACGCTGTATTGGCCACAAAAGGAGGCCCTGCACCATACTAATAAATTATTGTGGTCTAAAACCAGGTGTTTCAGTTTCATTGTCCAACCCCTGTATGTGTATAAAGATGACACAAATTATAGCAAACTTTATTAGTTAAGTACAAAGATTCAAACTGAGAGTACTGGTGAGACCCACTACTCAGCGCTAGATATGTTTCTAGATAAACATGTTATTTTTGTGATAAGCTGCTGCTTTTAGGTCAAAACTATTTATCAGGCCTGGAAGTATCAATCCACTGAGTTAAAGCTGCATTTTTTCCAGCTATAAATGACACAGTAATTAACCACTGTGGTGCCCAGTCAGATGGTTGGTGAATTTTTATTTTCAATTAGTGTAACTTCATTACTTAAACTTAGAAATAGGCCTGTGGTCTTTCTGCATATAGTTCACATGTTCTCCTTGTATGTGTTGGTTGTCTTTGGTTGTTCTGGCTACAGTTTAACGACAGGATCAAGCAAAGAGCACTAACCAACAATGAACCTAAATACTAACAAAAGCATGAGAATGAGATAGGATGCCGGAGTGTTAATTAGAGAATAATGTGCAGCAGCAGAGGCAGAAGGTAAGACTGAGGGAGGGAGACTAAGTAACACAGAGGTAGTGGAACTAAGACACAAGGAAACCCCAAACTCAACCTGTTTCTGTCAATTGGATTTTAAATAATCCCAAAGCAGTTTCTAATAACGTTTTTTATATATATCAAGTGGAGCATTATAGCAATAGCCGTAATGCTCCACTTGTGAAAGTAAATCTGTTGGCCTTCTAGCATTCAATTTCAACAATTCTGAGGGCTATTCCACCAGACAGGAGACGGAGGGAAAAAAATAGTCAGCTGGAATTACAAGCAAAGATTACAGAACTTGAGGGTCATTTCTGGGCTAATAACATACATATCTATGAAATCAGGTGAGGAGCAGAAGGTACCTCGATGGGCCTGTTTGTTAAGAACCTGTTAAAAAGGAGCTGGGCGAGAGCCTCGGATTGTCTGACCTTGGCAACGAACAGGAACACAAAGCACTTGGACGTGAACCTGCCGACACTGCTCCTCCTCAGCTGCAACACAAAAGAAGAGGTTAGAGCAAAAGATCATTGTCGACCACGATTACACATCAGGTCAGATGAAAAATAAAAGAGAATACCTGCCAATTAAGAAAGTACTGACAGAAAAAGGGAATCAGATTCCTAAAAACAAGCTACAGATGACCTGCGAAAAATGGGTTTCCCAGTAATGCTAAAACCTAGGAATGATCCTAGAGATGTGTTCTGGCTGAACTCTTTGGGAGACTGTGGAAGGGAACCACTGTAAGGTCAGCGGGGATCAAGAGCGTAATTTTGGTTCTACAATTGCGAGGGGCTGCAGTGAAATTGGTAAGATATTTTATTACTCCAAGTCAAAAATCTAGACAAACAGGTTACAAACTGAGGTGCTGGTGGGGATGTGATTGTCTGGCAGACCACTTTCACGTTTTAGGGAGTTGTTGAGTCCTCAACCCAAAATGGGATGCTGTTCATAAAAGAATAGAAGTACATAAAAAAAACTGTTTAACAGCAGTTCTAGAAAAGTAATATAAAAACTAATGTTCATAATAAAGATGAGACATACCATGTTGCTAGACATTTCATGACAGCTGACCAGGATATCTATTCATTGAAATTTCAAGGTTTGAAGTGGTGCCTCCACCTAAAAGAGGAGGGAATAGATATTAACTCCTGCTACAAAGAGAAGCAATTTGGATGTATTCCTCACAGACAGTAAACCCAAATGGATTGAACATTGAACTGGTGTTAAACAGTTTTTTTCTGAATTTGATGATTTTATGTACTGCTATGTATTTTTATATATTTGTATTGTATGTTTTGTGTGTTGTTGTTTCTTGAGTGCCACTCATTGAACTGGTAGTGTCCATACAGATGTTTCTTCATATGACTGATTGCCTAGTTTACCTCAGATTTTCTTAGATGTTTGCTAACCTCTATAAAGATACAATTCTTGTCTTGGATCTGTAACAAACTGACGACAGTATGTAGCCGAAACACGTCCCCACATTACTGCCCACATTAAATTTTAAGAATTTCTTGGAGTGCTCATTATCCTGATTTTTTTTTAGCTCTTTTAGAGCAGTGCACCCATTTAGCTACAGAAGCCCTGAAAGGCAAGTGAGAAGAAAAAAAATCTTCATTAGAACATTTTCAAGTTTTTTTAGAATAAAAATATCCCAAACAACCTTTTGAAGCTAAACTTATAGGTTTTTTAAACAAAATATAACTTTCTGAACTCACCTTCACCAAGCTGGCTGCACCCCCCTTTTGTGGCCATAAGAGGTATAACAAAAATACACATTTAGAAAAATAAGACCACCAAAAAAAAAAAATTCACTTGACTTTATGGGCTTGACACAAGATAAAAAAAAGACCTAGAAATAAAACCAAGATTTTCTTTCCACTTGTAAAATTTTTTCCCAAGACGTTTTTTATTCAGCTGTTGTCACCAAAACATAAATCCAGTTAAAAACTGCAGTTTTGTGGTGCAGTCACATTATAGCCTCACCAGCTTGCTCATTGTTCATTGCTTGGCAACATGACAATTTCTGTGTTGATTCTGAGGGAGTTGCGCATTCAGTCATCATCCCTTTAGTTTTCATGAAAATCGTTCTCATATAGTGTAAGTTGTACTTGCATGTCATCCATGCTCGCATATGTAACATCTCCGCTTCTTTAGTGTGAAACTACTGTATTAGTGTCAATTTGGCTTGCAGTACATTATCACCACCTACTGTAAGGGCCGTGAATAGACAAGACCTCATAGATTTTTCTTGCCATTTGTTACCCAGACCAAGGCCTATAACACTGAAAAGAGGTCGTGTGTGCTGTTGTATCAGCAAACCTAATTGGGCACCCTATATGATTCTTAGCTCCGTCCCACAATGGATTTAAGACAAAGCCTTCAAATTATTAAACACATCTCTGAAAGGAGGTGTGGGTTCAAATGACTCCTGACATGGTAATCCCTATGAATATGTGTACTTCAGACCATCTTTAACTAATAAGGCACTTTAAAGATAAGCTTCTCTTTCTGTGCTTAGAGAATTGTATTTGTTTTATCTATCTATCTATCTATCTATCTATCTATCTATCTATCTATCTATCTATCTATCTATCTATCTATCTATCTATCATCTATCTATCTATCTATCTATCTATCTAATGTATCGCAACATCATCTGGATAAGTATACACTGAGACTCTAGATTTGAAGCCTGGCTAGCTCAGGCGGTAGAGCATGAGACTCTAAATCTCAGGGTCGTGGGTTCGAGCCCCACATTGGGCTTTCCAGTTTGCTCTTACCCAACCTGTTTGATTGATGTAGGTTAATGAATTCTTAAGATATCTGCTTTAACCTCCGTGGTTGTCTTGTCTCACGACATAATTCTGCATTAATACATGAGCTGTAGGAAATTAGTCTATCCTGTGACAGACTCTTGCAGTTATGTTATAACACTATTCATATAGGGCTACATTTACTGATTGCGCTTTCCTCTATTAGAAAACCAACGGCTTCGGTGGAGCATGACACTCTTAATATCGGGGTCGTGGGTTTGAGCCCCACATTGGGCGTTCCAGTTTACACTTGCCCAACATGTTTGATTGATGTAGGTTAACGAATTCTTAAGATATCTGCTTTAACCTCTGTGGTTGTCTTGTCTCACGACATAATTCTGCATTAATACATGAGCTGTTTTAAATTAGTCTATCCTGTGACAGACTCTTGCTGCTATGTTAAAACACTATTCATAGAGGCCTACATTTACTCATTGCGCTTGTAGATCAGTATACTCTAACAATTCAGGTTTGCATCCTGGTTAGCTTAGTTGGTAGATCAAAAAACTGAATTAATTTGCAACTTCAAAGGAAGGAAAAGTATGTGTGGTCCACAGCAACATATGGTTGAGGCTGTTTTTGGTCTGATATTATTTTTTCAAAACTTTTCCATTTCTGGTTAGTACAGTAACAAGAAAAAAATGTTCAATTGAGGACACTGGGTCAAACAACACATTGGATGTAGATTTTCATAAGATTTTTAGCGTAATCAGAAAGAAGTTCACCCCACAGGGAAAAGTAATGGGAAAATTGCTAGTGCATTNGAGCAATGAATGGTCTGTGGCAAAGTACTCCAGAAACTATCTATCTATCTATCTATCTATCTATCTATCTATCTATCTATCTATCTATCTATCTATCTATCTATCTATCTATCTATCTATCTATCTAATCTATCGCAACATCATCTGGATAAGTATACACTGAGACACAGGCTCTGAAGCCCGGCTAGCTCAGTCGGAAGAGCATGAGACTCTTAATATCGGGGTCGTGGGTTTGAGCCCCACATTGGGCGTTCCAGTTTACACTTGCTCAACATGTTTGATTGATGTAGGTTAACGAATTCTTAAGATATCTGCTTTAACCTCTGTGGTTGTCTTGTCTCACGACATAATTCTGCATTAATACATGAGCTGTTGGAAAATAGTCTATCCTGTGACAGACTCTTGCAGCTATGTTATAACACTATTCATATAGGGCTAAATTTACTGATTGCGCTTTCCTCTATTAGAATACCAACGGCTTCGGTGGAGCATGAGACTCTTAATCTCAGGGTCGTGGGTTCGAGCCCCACGTTGGGTGTTCCAGTTTACTCTTACCCAACCTGTTTGATTGATTTAGGTTTACCAATTCTTAAGATATCTGCTTTAACTTCACTGGTTGTCTTGTCTCACAACATAATTCTGCATTAATACATGAGCTGTTGGAAATTAGTCTATCCTATCTAGCCGTTGCAAACGTTTCTGGGAACATGCAACCAGAGAGAGCACTTCTTCGTACGGCAAACCAGAACAAGAAATCAGCAGCCTGCGCCAAGATACCATCCTGACCAAAAGGTTTGGTTGTCCTCAAGAGACATTCCACTGAAAGCTATGTCCAAAAAACTTTCCCCTCATTTCATTGGCCCTTACACTAATGACTCTGTCATCAGTCCCTCAGCTCTGCGTCTACCTTCCAGTTTACGCATTCATCCTGTATTTCATGTTTCCCAAGTTAAACCTTTCATTGCCAGTGCTTCTTATAATAAAGCTGATTCTGAGTGACAATCAACAGACCGTTGATTGTCACTCAGAATCAGCTTTATTGGAATCAGCTGTCTTGGTTAAAACTAATTTTTCTACAACAATATCCTGGGAAAATATGAGCAGGGAGAGGGATGATGTGAGACTTAGCTCTGGATTTTACATTTCCATGGAGACTTAACTTTACCCCTTTTGGTTTATAGACATACATGCTGCTGTTGAAAGGATTATGGTACTTTCGGTGATAGACAAACACAAAGTAATGCACAACTGTGAAATAGAAGGACAATAATTTAATTTATTTATTAAAAAGCAGCAAAATTCTCTCCACCACATAAGTCAAATCTTTGCACAAGTTTCTTTTGCTACAGTTGCAGCTTCATTGCTTTTGCTAGATATCTCTACCAGGTTTTCACCTCTAGGTACGCGATGTAGCTAGAATCAATCAAAATTAAACTGGAAAGCACTAAATGAAGATACTTCAGTTTTTATGGAGTCCACTATGACAGATTCGTAGAATATAAGAAGGGTGCACTGCAGTGAACTTAGGAAGCTTGTTTGGCTACCTGGATGTGCTCCGCTAACGGCAGCACTGTTTTCATAGTCCTGATGAACAGGCTGAAGAAAGGTTATTGACCGTAAAAAAACAAATCCCGAACATCTTCACTGGTTGGTGGGTTAGATAGAACCCAACCAGAATTTCTATTTTAAGTTCATAACCTTGGAGTTGGTGCCTTCATCAGCCAAGCTCACATCCATCATGGACATAACCTCTCACCCACTGCACTGTACTGTAGAGGAGCTGAGCAGCTCCTTCAGTGGCCAACTGAGACACCCTCAGTGCGGGAAGGAGCGCTACTCCAGGTCCTTCATCGAATTAAGAAAAAGAAAAAGAAAAAAATGGAACTTGGGAAAGAATTAAACAGAATTGAGAGGGACCCTCCTGTAGCCTTCCATTAAATTTTATATATTTGTTAGAATAAAATGAAATAATTATTTGATTGAAGCTAAGTAGTTTCCTTTTAAAATGCACTTTTTGGCGGAATATTTTTTTGTTGTAGTGCTTTTTTATTCAGATGGAACACAGTGTGCAGTAAGTAATAATTTAAACAGAATTTTGTCCAGTTCACATGGAGGTAATCAGTGATGGCCCAGACACTCTGATTCCTTCTTTAAATGGTGGGAGATCTGACTTTTCCTTCTCTGTGTCATGCTCTTTCTGTGCTCTCTCTTTATCGTGTCCCTGATCATCGTTGCCCTCCAAACTATCAGCGGTCTGGTTCTTCTGCTCTTTTTTCCATTTCATCAAGTCCCTGATCTTCTCTGCCTGCTACCTTGTCCCTCTCCAGCAGCTCAGCTGTTTTCGCTCACCTTTCTCTTTATTTCTGTGAGCAACTATGTTGTCTTTAATGATAGCCAAAATCAACACCTAATGATCCTCAAGAATGCTTTCCTATTTCTCTGTTAACCAGCAACATGCAGCTGTGCTATACAAATTTAAAATCAAAGAAATTCAAGTTTTAAGTTAGTGTCGAGGAGTTTTTCTCTTGTAGTTCAAGAAGTAATTTGGTCTTTTATTATTGTTTAGATCCCAACTGGACAGATAAATATAATTTGAGCATACATTATATAATTATGAAAACATTTCAGTCTCAAGTTTTTTGCAGCATCTAACAGGTTTTTTTTTCTAGGATTGACCTGTTTATATCCATCCAACTCCCTGCTGAAGAAAAGTATCACCACCGCATAATGCTGCCACCACCGTGTTTCATCATGAGGAAGTTGTGTTCAGGGTTGTTGGCATGTTGGTAATAATGCTTCATTTTCGTCTCATCTGACCAGAGCACCTGCTTCCACATGTTTGCTGTGTCTCCTACATATAAATGACAGACTACAACTCTGTAACTAAATTTCGAACATTTTATGTAGAAAAGCAGAAAAATAGCACAACCATGGTACCCGGGCCCAATCCTACTCCTCACGTAGATGAAGAAGGTGGAACCCTGAACAAAGGAATACACATCATTATATACTCCTAGCTCCGCCTTGTTACATGAGACCAAGCACAAATCTCAGTGTATCAGTAGATTTATGTGTCAGCCTGGAGCGGCTTAAACTGGATTGAGCAGTGTGGTCAGTGGGTGTGATGAAACCTAATCTTGTGTGCATGCAGCAATAAAACTTCTAATAAGGCATTTAATAAGCAGATCACATATTTTCTTTTTATGCTCCTGTAAGGAGACATAGGGTAAATATAGGTACGGTAAATATATATATATATATATATATATATATATATATATATATATATCTATATATATATATATATATATATTTTGTGATTGTGNTCAATATATTTTTGCTAAATATATATATATATATATATATATATATATATATATATATATATATATATATATATATATATATATGTGTTCAGTTAGTTGATGATAATATTGACTCTATGCCGCTCACACATGCATGTACAGGCAGACACACTTCCATGGGCATGTGTTTAGGCTAGCTCTGAGGTACAGTGGTAACCAGGCGTTTTGTCAGACATGAGCCTCTGGGGGTGAAGCACTAGATGTTTTGTGAATAGGCCAGAATTTCATGGAAGAAAACATCCAGTAGTATGTCTGTTAAAAAGATGCATTCATCCCCAAAATGACAGACTTCACATATTTATCTAAAAACAATCAGATTTGTTTTAATTGTTTTCCATATAATCACTGCCCACTCCACCTAACCTGACAATGAATAAAAAAAAAAATATATATGACCAAAACTTGGTTATTTGTGCACACTCAGAACAGGAATTGTGTAACTGTGCACACAGGAAGAGGCAGACAATTTACCCATTCTGGAGAAGTCCAGAACAGCTGTTCAGTCCAGGGCCAGTGGCGGGAGTCTGGTGGGTGTGTTCGCACAGAAACAGGTGGAAGCAGAGCGGCTTAACCCAGACTGAAGTTAGCGGTAAAACCTGAAAGTTGGCTCAGAATGGGCTAATTTTAATCTTATTCACCCAGCAAGACATGAGGTGGAGGTTTACTGCAATGAGCATCATCAGGATCATAATGAGGAGCAGAGAGGCAAAGTGGCAAACAGTTCAAGTTAAATGGCCTGGCTGTGACAGAAAACAGTAGCAATCCTCTGTGGACTTCTAGCTGGATTTGCATCATAATGTGAAAAATATCTGGTCTTTTGTTCCGTCAAAATAAAATCATTTAATCCTAAAATAAAATAAAATGAACACATTGAAAGATCTTATTGCTGCTGCCAGTCCAGTTTTAGATACTCAATAAACTGGGACAGTTTGTACTGGTGCCAGTAAGACATTGTAGGAAGTGCAAAAGTAATCCCGTCTTTCATATATTCTGTGCTGATCCTAAACATACAACTTTGGGTTGTTTAAAGGTGCAGGATTAATAAGAAACAAATTATAACAATTACTCACAGGTGTACCAATTTTTTTTGTGAATAATACATGTAATATTATTTAAAGTCATTAAAAGATACACTTTTCCTCAAGTTAATACATACATATCATGTTATTGAACAGTTATTAATAACTGTAATATTAATACTGATAATATGACAAAATATGAGAGTCTAAGAAAGGTCCAGGATGAGGCTAGTATTTAATACTAAAGACTCCATTAATGACTCAAATGCTCAGTGGAGAACAGACGAAATGTTTAGTTTTTGCAGGCCAAATGAAAATAGTTTCTTCACAAGTAAAATGAAGGGTTGGAAAGACGGTAGTAAAACAGAAGGAACATATTTAGAGAATCAATTTCAGTTTAACATTTGGAAAACAAATAAATGTTATTTAAGGATCTCACCATTTGACTGAGACTCAAGAAAATCAACTTTATAACATTTTCTAATTTACAAATGTAAGACATTAAGACCTTGGAGTCTCAGAAATAAAACAATTTGATGAGTGGATTAAAAAATTTTATTAGTAATTTACTTAGGTGAGAACAGAAGCCCAGAAACATAGTTTTTCTGAGTTTAAGAACAACTTTTGTCAGATGGAATGAGCAAAGTCTGTTTTTTTCTAAATATCACAATCTGCATCAACAAGATATTTTTTCATTAATTGTAAACTACTACTATTTATCCTATACTTCAACTACAAACAAAACTATTAAAACCAAGTCAATTTACTGTAAATATTTTATTTTTTATTACATAATTTACATTTAATGAACACCCAGCCAAGGCAGATAACTTGTACAACTATCCTATATTTGTTTCATTCTGAATGACTTATAAACAGGTCTGCTGTCTTATGAAAATAAAACTACTCAGAGCCTGGGCTACAGTCCCCAGTGTTTTAAGACCCTAAAAACACCCCTGCTGGTGCCTCTATATAATTTCATTTGTTCCGTGATGGAGCTCTTAAATTGAATTATTCATGTTTGAATCCATTTTCCTCATTGAAATGAACTGAAACACAAATTATCTTCCAGACCCCCCAAAACCCTGTGATGCAGCACTCATTAATATAAAGATACTCTAAAAATGTTAAACATTTGGTAGTGTGTTAGAAAAAAGATGAAAGAAAAGTAAGTCTTTCATAAATTGTTGAACTAATGTGGAACAGAAAAGATGCAGAGTAAATACAGAGAAAACAGGAAATTAAATCACAGTAAAAGCATTACAATGTATTTCTAACACAGGAACGCCTAATTAGCCTCCTTTTACAAAAGTAAATGATTCAATAAATAACTAGGCAGAGAGCTGGACTATGGTAGTCCCAAAGTTACGCTCTTGACCATGGGCCTCTTCACTACTTCTCAGATTAATGCTCCCTTTGCTTGGCCTGTCAGTTTAGTTGGACGGTCATATCTTGGTAAATTTACATTGCTCTCAGTGATGCGGTTTTTTCAAATTAAACACATTTCCTAATTAGGTGCATTCTGGAAGCAGATGGTTCATTGGATTTCAGGAGTATCAGAGGAGAGGGGCATTAATACACTTCCAAGGTTTGTAAACAAAAAATAAAATAAAATGAAAACCACGTTTCATTTTTCTTCCACTTCAAAGGTTTGGTCCACCACGATTGAAAAATTATTTCACTCTGATAATCAAATCCCTCTTCGGATCTGCTTTCTTGATAGTGATGTGTCAGCGCTGCCTACACTTCCTGGGAATCTGAATGGGTTTAAGAGGGCCGGAGTCAGACAGGAGGTCAGATGCCAAAAACTTGAAAACACATGACTGAATCCCAGCATTTCTCAGAATCGTCCTCCCTGTGTATGAAGTCAATACCTTTCATTCAATATTTCCAGGAAACCTGTCGAGATTTCCCGCCTGAAAAGACCTGGAGGCTGTGCGTCTATGAAAACTTGTGATATGCAACCAAACAAAACACAAGGACTCTGGGACAGGAAATAGAGATGATATTTATTCATTTCTGCAAAGAATCTTAGCTCATGCAAAGATACAGCTTTTGTAAACAGAATTCACTGGAACATGTTAAAAAAAGTGCAGGGATGTCTTCTTTTCTTGGTGTCAAACTCTGGAATGTAAAACAAGTGGAAGCCATTTTGTGTTACAGGTATAATTTAGAGCTGCAGCCTTGATCAACCCAACCCTAAGGTTCCTCTTTTCCAACAGCCATTTCATTTCCAGACATGTTAAGGAGCAAGCACAACAGAAATGTGTTCAGGTCAGATTTCACTTGGTCAACTCTGGAACACTTTAAGACAACGGTGAGATACATTAGACACAGTGTTGCACAGTAGCAAATGTGACGCAGAAACATTCGACTTGGAAATGATAACCTGATGGTCCTCAGAGCAGAAACACCTCTGAAACTTGCACAGCTTCATTTGTGATTACAATTTTCCAGATTTTCTTCTCCTGATTTTGGACTTCCAAATATGAATTAAAGGGAAAAAAAAAGAAAAATCCAGCATTTTGTAAAGATTTGCCATGATGTCAGTCTGATATCTGAACAGCAGTGAGCGTAAAATCAGCAGGAGGAGGATTCTGCAGGTAGTTGAAACCAGATGAATTAAAATGTAATTTAAGCCCCTATTAGGAATGGCCCGGTCACAAAAAAAAAATGAAAAAAATACCACATTTCTAAAAGTTACAGTTTCAAACCCACTGAACCTACAGTTTTAAGTGTGTTCAATAGGAAAGTTCAGCAACGAAGGATCCCCCAGTTTGATCATCACACAGAGCTGCCAACACCCCACTGCTGGTCAGTTTGCTGAAAGAAGGCTCCTTCACATCTGTTTGGTGTTTATATGTCTGGTTAAAAAAAACACAATCAATACATTTTATAGTTTACATTATAACTGTAATAATATGTTGTATTATTTTAGCAGTAGTAGGAATAATTGCTGCTTGAATTGAGTACAACGGAATAATGTTAGGAATTTTCTGCGTAAATATTGTGTTTATCATATTGTGAGAATCTCATGCCGACCCATTTTTTTTGTACTATAGTTCATCCATTCACCAGAACCTCGATAAAAAACAACAGAAAAGTTAAATGGTATTTTAGATAGAGATGCACCGGTCTGTTCAGATTGACCAGAGATCAGCAATCAGTTAAAAGTTCTAAACGACCAGATGCTTTGATGCACAAATGTGGATAATCATGCAATTCCTTTTTTTCTCTTGGATTCAGACTTACTACCCAACACAATAACAGTTTGTATCCATCCTGTGTGTTATATTCTTTGGAACAAAAAAAATAAAGAAATCGACGTCTAATTTTATAGCTGATCGTTCTCTGGGCAAATGCCGAAGAGTTTGATTCCTCAGAGTAAATGAAGAGGGAGTATCAAACTTCAGCCTGAAACGAATGTTTGCACATTCAAAGTGGTGGTGATCTAAAGATCTGAGATGTCCCAAAGACCCGCAGTCAATGCCACCAGATCACACGAAGCATGTGATAAAGCTGGCTGAGTTGGAATGGGGGGTGGTTATGTTTTATCGCTGCTTTGCGCTTCCAGTTCGCTTAACGATTACCCAGCAGAAAGACAAGAATCCAGTCGGATCAGATTCAGTTTGAATCCAAGATAGCTGAGCAAGACAGCGGCCATATATATATATATATATATATATATATATATAATAGCCAAGAGAACATTCCCAGTGAAAGAGTGGCAGCAAAATAGAAGAGTCCAACACAGAAAAAGGCCCACTATATAATATTTAACAAGTCCATAGATTTAAAAAATATACATATACAATAATCATGCTGCAAATCTTCCAGATCCCATTATAAACATTTAATATACTTTTGTTTTTGTTTTGTTTTTTTAAACAGGCACAGTAGTGTTACCCTGGATAGAAATGTTACAAAACATATAAAAGACAGAAAAAGACATAAAGCACTGCAGCCACAGAGAGGCAGCTGCCCTGGAAGATGGAAATTATTTGAATCCCAAAGATGTTAACTTAAATCAACCATCTCAAACAATCCTACTTAAAAAAAATCAAATATATGTGCATCATAAAACGATGAGAGGAAGGAAGTTAGATGAGGAGAAGCAGCCCCTGCTTTCAGAAGAGTCAGTAGTAATGAGAGCGAACCTCGTCCCCGAGGACCTGAAGGAACGCTGGAGAGACGAGGCGAGGACAGGAGAGGCAGAGCCGTCCAGCACAGTAGTTTGAATTAAGGCCTCAGTTTGTCGTTTTGTTTTATGTTGGCAAATTAACAAAAAAGAAGAAAGAAACATACAACTGTGACTTAATTACACCTAGTTTGAAAACGAAAAAAAAAAACGATATGTGCAAAAACTTGTACAAATATAGGAAGAGTTTGTTTTTGAAGATTGCGAAAACCAGATCGTCCAGCTTCTCTTCGTCCTTTCAGCCACCAGTCCATCGCTGCCGCCACACGCCTCTTTCTCCTGCCTGGCTGTTTGGCGGACTGACAGCTGAGCTTGAGGCTTGCTGTTGATCGGGCAGAATGGTTCACGTTGAATGGATGGCCCGCTTTAGCTTCTCTACCTCCATCTGTGAGGAACACAAAAAAACACCACACACTCAGCATTTTGACTTGCTCTTGGAGAACACTATAGCTCAAGGTCTGAAGGAATCTGAGCCACAAGTGGACTCCATCAGATCTACTTCACAGCTGAAGTTGTCTGGTGCTGAAAGATTTAATAACATTCATTCATTCAGCTTCTACAGTGGGTCACGGGGGAGCTGGTGCCTATCTCCAGCCGTCTATGGGCGAGAGACAGGATACACCCTGGACAGGTCGCCAGTCCATCGCAGGGCAACATACAAGCAACCAAGCACACACTCATTCACCCCGAAGGGCAATTCAGAGAGACCAATTAACCAAACAGTCATGTTTTTGGACTGTGGGAGGAAGCCGGAGTACCCGGTGAGAACCCACACATGCACGGGGAGAACATGCAAACTCCATGTAGAAAGACCCCCGGCCAGGAGTCAAACCCAGGACCTTCTTGCTGCAAGGCAACAGTGCTACCATGCATTAAGAACACTGCTCTAAATGTGTAGAACAGAAGTGGTCAGGCATGGACTGATTACCGCCATAAAGTTCTACTAAGGTTTCAATCAGAAGCCAGAGAAAGCACATGCAGCTCCTCCCCACCCGTTGCTGCACTGTTTGTCTTCTTACTGGAACTGGACCATTTTTACATTAATCTGTAGAGACCTAGACAGGCCAGTCAGAAACCCTAAACAAAAACAACAATCTTTTTATCCCCAAATAGGCAACACACTGTAAATAGGTGCCAACAGGTTGGGATGACAACACTCTTTGGTGTGGATGTTGTTACCGAATGAAGAAGACTCAGCCATTTTCAGTGTTAGATGTAAAAAAATGAAATCAAAGGACGCACAGTTGTAAGAAGTTGTAAGAAGATATTTAAGAAGAAATTGTAATATCTATAACTTGTCTTCATTTGGGGATTTAAGACTTGCTGCAGAAAATATGAAGGCTGAGTGAAGTAAAGCATAAATGCTTCTTCATGCTTTTCTGCTTTCAACCTCTGTTGTGAGACATTCTGGATTTTAAATTTTAGAGTTAAGGTAATTATCTACTTTCTTTAGGAAACAAAATGTGAAGCCTACTGTTTGTAATGCTAGCTGCTCTAACCACGCTAATCTCTAATATAAGATGCTATAACCAGCTAAAATGTCAACTCTGGAATAGTTCCATCTTCGCTTTAAAACAGTAAAACCGGTTATTAACCAACAAACACACACACACATATATATATATGTGTATCTATACACGTATATATATATATGTATGTATGTATACACATATATATATATACATACACATACAGCCTGTCTGGCAATCCCATAGATGAATCTGGGTTTGGTGGTTGCTAGGGGAACAGTACTGGTCTGACCTCACGGTGTAAAGTTTAGTGCAGAAGTGCGGCTGGTGTGCCCCTTAATTCCACTGAAAGCAACCCTTAATGCTCGACCAATGGCTAAAAGTGATAATCTGTAAGTTAGCATGAAATTATCTTTTTTATGGATATCTGATTTAATTATCTAAATGTTTAATATTAAACTGATTTCTACTATCTAATTACCTTTTGCTTTTTTCTCAGTTTTAGGCTGCTGGCTAACAGGTTCACACCTGTCAAATTTAAAGTCAAGGATTTGACCGAATCCATTTAAGTTATGAACATATTTAAAATAATTCTTCATTTTGGATATCCTACAGGTTTATCCAGTAAAATCCTTCAGTGACAACTGGCTGCTGTGCTCAGGGACAGGGGGGTGGGGGGGGGTTATAGCTGTCAGTCTGATTGCTGTCAAACATTCAGCAACTGTTGTTCTCTCCAAACGAGCTCAATTTAGGCAAGCTGTGAGGAAACATCGTCTTTTGGAGAAGTTTCTGTTCGCATTGGAGAAAAAACAGAATGTCTCAGATATGCCAGAGTCTGCGCTGCCTTTGATCTACAAACAAGTATTCTGCTGTGAAGCGCAGTAGTGGAGGCATCCTGCTGGTTTCAGTGTCAGAGATTAGGAGGAAGGCAACATAGGCATGGGCAAACATACAGTCTGGGCTGATTTGAAATGTCCGACATGTTTAAACAACCCAGTACGGTAATTTAGTCACACAGCTGGGAATCAGACCAACTGCTTGACTGGCTCTTTCCTTTTTTTGGAATTTGGCACCGGTGAGACATGGTGGAAATTAGACCAACTAAAGAATTGTTTTTCCATATATGTTTTAATAAGTTTTCCAACGGAAACAGAGCAGCTGTCTATCAGGAGGCAGCGAGTTCACTGTCAGCTCCTCCAGCATATAATAAAATGTGAAAATCTAGAAAACTACTTTCAGTCAATTAAAATAACAAAGTGTTAGATTTGTAGCATCTTCCTTTTCTGAAAAATGGCAGAAAAAAAAAGTTTAATGGTGGAAATAGTTGCAAGCTGCTACAGTGTACACTTCTACGAAGTAACGATGCCTTCAGGAAACAGAAACTGTGAGGAGAGATGGGTTTATGAAATGTTTGCTTCAACAAACCAATAGGACATAACATAATGCATTCAATGGCGGTGAGATGCAAAACCTAAACCACTACAGCAAGAGATCAAAGCCAAACTTCATTTAACCTATTTAACCAAGCCATTTCTTAAAGGGAGTCATTCAAACCCAAGAAGAACGCCTCCGTGAAGGTCGTTCATTTCTAATTCCATTTTACAACATTTAATATTCATATTGTTAACTAACTAACTAGGTCAGTTATAAGATGTTAAAAACATTCAAAACGATTACATGTGGCGTGCGACGCCGGTGGCGCAGGGGATTTAGCGCATGACCCATGCACAGGCTTTAGTCCTTGATGAGGCCGGGTTCGACTCCCGGCCCTGGCAACATTCGCCGCATGTCTTCCCCCTCTCTCCATCCCCATTTCCTGTCTGCCTACTTTCAACAAAATTTTTTATTTTTTTTCCCATTATAAATCTGAAAACTTACTAAGACATGACCATCTACAAAGGTAGAAGACATTGCTCTGGTTAGATGAGACCAAAACTGAACTTTGTGGTCTACATGTAAAATGCGTGTGTGATGGAAAACTAACACCCTGAACACACTATCCGCATTTAGAAACATGCTGGTGGCAGCATCATGCTGTGGGTATGCTCTTCTTCCACAGGGATCAGCTGGTCAGAGGTGAAGGGACAATGGCTGGAGCTAAGTACAAAGCAATCCTGAATGTAAAAACCTGTGAGGCCGCAGTAGGACAACAGCCCTAAACATACAGCCACAGCAACAATGGAATGGTTTAGATCAAAGCATGTTCATGTATCAGAATGGCCCAGTCAAAGTACAAATAAGATTAAGAATCTGTCGCATGAATCTGCACCCTATCTAACTGAGCTTGAGTTATGCAAAGAGTAAGCAAAAATTCCAGACTCTAAATATGCAAAGCTGAGAGTATAAATGTGTGCCACACCTTTCAGATTTTTGTTTACTAAAGAAAAATTCCTCCAATTTATAATTTCTACTACTTTGTACTGCTCTGCCACATAAAATACCAGAAAATACACTGCCTGACCAAAAAAAAAAAAAGTCTCCACCTGGATTTAACGAAGCAAACAGGTACGATCTTTCTATTGCTGCACAGGCGAGTACGTTTCAGCTGGCAACAAGTTATTTAACTCCAGCTGATGCAATGAGTTGCTTCTCATTTCTTAAACAATCATGTCGAAAGACACATCCTGTGGTCATGGAAAAGATGTCAGTTTGTTTCAGAAGGGTCAGATCATTGGCATGCATCAAGCAGAGAAAACATCTAAGGAGGTTGCAGAAACGTGAGGTCGGGAAAATAATCCTGAATGATCGTGATCGGCGATCTCTTTAACTTTTGGCCAAATCAAATCAAAGAAAATCAACAGTAGAACTCGGGTATGTTTAATAGTGAAAGTAAGAGCATTTCCACTTGAATAATATGAAGGGAACTCAAGGGATTGGGACTGAACAGCTGTGTAGCCGTAAGACAACTACTGATCAGCAAGGCTAACCGGAAAAAGCTACAGTTTGCTAGGGAGCATAAAGATTGGACTATTGAGCAATGGAAGGAAGCATGTAGCTCGATGAGTCCAGATTTACCCTGTTCCAGAGTGATGGGCGCATTGGGCTAAGAACAGAGGCAGGTGAAGTGATGCACCCATCATGGCTACTATACAAGCCTTTGGGGGCAGTGCTGTGATCTGGGGTTGCTGCAGCTGCTCGGGTCTAGGCTCAGCAACATCATGTGCCCAAAGAATGAGGTCAGATGACCACCTGAATATACGAAATGACCAGGTTCCTAATGGCACAGGCATACTCCAAAACGACAATGGCAGGATTCATTGGGTGCAAATTGTGAAAGAATGGTTCAGGGAGCATGAGACATCATTCTCACATATGGATTGGCCACCATGGGGACTGTTTGGTCATCTTTTCATTAAGTTCCACATGATAACATAGCTACAGGTAATCACTGACTTTTCTTCTCCCCATAACCAACCTCATGCTCCCATCTTGATGCTGCGGTGCCAATTGGCTGCTTCCAACTCACCGCTCTCTGGATAACATTGTGTATAATTTAGCTTGAGCTACTCTATGTGTGCGAGCATAAAGAATCAATACTTGTTGAACCTGACGGCTTAATGAATGCAGACTGCTCAGCGTCTGTCACAGAGCAATCGAAGCTACCTGCAGGGTCACGCGCTTCACTCGCTCCTCATCCAGCTCTCGTCGCAGCTCCGTTATTTCTCTCCTGGAAAAACACAAACGCACTGATTGGGATGTGTCACCAATCTTCTGACTCAGAATCTAAACATTTTCTGTTGGTGATGAATGCTTTATTTGATTGTAAACTTATCTGAAACATACACATTCTATACAACAGACATTTTTAGGGTTATAACATTCAGTTTAGTAGAAATGTCTCTGCAGCCCGAGTCAAACGCATCCCGTTCCCTTACATTTGCTGGGCTTTGAGCAGCTCCACAGACAACAGCAGCTCTTGTATTTGGCTTTTGAGCTCATCCTGCTGGGCTCTCTGCTCCTCTGGCTCTGGTTGGGCTTTGCTGTTCTGCGAGATGCTGGTGTCCAAGCTGGGGGTGGCCGCAAGGACTGGTTTGGTTTCGGAGGGCCTGTTCAGTTGCGGAGACTGGTTGGAAGGCTGTGGATGTAATAGCACAGGAACATGAGACTTTATACTATAAATACTCTAATCACGCTCAGAATGACTCTTGGTGCTTTGTCACTTTGGACTTTTAATGTTGGTTTATTTAACAATCATGGTTGTAAGCTAGCAGATAGCTCCTTAGAGAGCCATCTGCTAGCTTTAATCATATTGAAGAAGCTGTGCTGATTGAAGGTATATATCATTCTTAAACACTAGATTCAGCCAAATGTATAGGTGCATTTCAATAAATCTGTATATCATCATTATTTAAGTAATTCACTTTAAAAACGCAATGTTTTATAAAGATTCAGACTGAAATATCTCACTGAGTGTTATGAATTCATACATTATACAGGTTTCTTTTAAGAAGTAAACTAACCTTTAGTTAATATTCTATGTGCCTGTAGATGGTCATCACATGTTTCTCATTGTACAGTCAACATTTAGTGCCAAAGCAAACAAACACTTGCAGCAACAGCATGGTTGAATCTTTATTCCAGGAAAACGTTCAGAAACTGTCTTTAAATGAAGCTCCTAGTTATTTTCCAACAGAACATTTGAGTTCTTTCTGCGCGCCCCGTATACGCCAGGTTTGTGTGTTACAATAGAAAAGTCCCCCAGCTGAGTGGTTCCTGCAGTCATTAACCAGAGCAGATGTCATATTTACTTCTGCTGGATTTTCCATTTCAAAACAAAATACTTTTCAATAGAGTAGGTGGTTCTTTGGTCACTCTAAAAAATGGCGGTCTAAGAACACATTCAGACCTGGCTCTATCACAGTGCGCCATTCCAGGGTTTCCGCTACACGTAGTTGATTGTGGCGCACCGCCACGGCAAAATAAAAGCCACAACACCTTCAGAATAAAGTTTATATATTCATATATATTCCATTCTGAGCTCTTGCTCCGACCGGGTCAACCAATGTACCTCTCGCGCATGCTTTCTTCAGGCTCCAAGGAGCGGACGTATGTTGCATTTGAATGACAGTAATGTAGTTTATTAATATAACTTTTACCTTAATGTGACATACCTTTATCACCACTGGCTTGTTTTGTTGGAACTTTTGGATCTCCAAAAGCACCAAATAATTGTAAATAATTCATTTTGCAATTATATGTATTTTTGGTTATTCAAATTATGGAATTAACTCATTTATTTGGGTTTCGTATATCCAATGTTGTAGTACAGCATACCGTAGATGGAATTGAACAGCATTGTACAGCTGAAGGCGGATATTGACATTAAACAAGACTGAAACTTATCGGATCAGGAAGAGAATTGTGGAACTCCACAGGTCTGGTTCATCCTTCGGTGCAGTTTCCAGATGCCTGAAGGTACATAGCTATTTTGCTTAGGAAGTTATATGCAAGTACAAAGATCATGGGACTATCTGGTCAGTGTTGTGAGAAGCTTGTGAAAAGGATATCCAGAACGTTTGACTCCAGAAATTAAAAGGCAACTAACCAATACTGAGGAAATGTGTTCTTGTTTCTTAATTTGAAGACGGCTAAAAAATGTTCTCAAAAAAAATCTCATTATTTTGGCATTTAGCACACTGACACTAACCTACTGTATGTAACAATGTCGTGGTATCAGCTTTCTGTACCATCAGTATTGTGTACAAATTCATCAGGGTTATTCATTTTAGCACAATTTATAAAAATGTATTGAAATACAATACCGGTCAAAAGTTTTAGACACACTTTCTCACCTATTGGGCCTCTTTATTTTCATGACTATTTACATTGTAGATTCTCATCACATGCATCAAAACTGGAATGAACACACATGGGATTATGTAGTAAGCAAAAGTGTGAAATAACTGAAAACATTTTTATATTTCAGTCATTACAGCAAGGCAAGGCATGTTTATTTATATAGCAGATTTCAGTAGCAAGACAATTCAAAGTGCTGTAAAGGACAAAAGGCAGAAACTTTAAGGACTCCAATATATAAAACATTTTTTTAATTTTCTTGTTTGCTACTTAATTCTAAATGTGTTCATTCATTGTTTTGATGCCTTCAGTTAGAATCTACGTACAATTTAAATAGTTATAAACATTAAGAAAACCATTAAATGGGAAAGTGGTTCTAAAATGTTTTTACCGGTAGTGTGTATCCATTAAATGACCTGCACTTGTATAGCATTTTATCTAAGCAACCCCACATCGCTTTATACTACAATCAGTCATCCACCCATACATACACACATTCACACACTGACAGTGGTGAGCTACATTGTAGCCACAGCTGAAGTATATATTATTACAAGCAAAGTTAATGAACACAGAGGTTAGAAGTTTTTTTTCCCCACCATCACATCCTAAATTTAACAAATTACCTTTTTGTGTTCTGTTGGCTTGGGTTTGGCACTATCCTCCTCCTCAAACTTGAAGGATTTCTCAGCACCAACTTCCTTCGGAGGCTGCAGGGAGACATTTATACATATCTTTAGAGATATTAGAGTAGTTTTCTATTTTACTAACTGAAAAGCAACATCAGTTAGTGCTGGGAGATGTTCTAAAGCCAAACACAGTAAGACATTTAATTCTGGTCTCTGTTAAAAAGCTGATAACTAACCACAGAATAAACATTTTAGTTTCCTTTTTCCTGTAAAGATAAACTCTGATCCTTTTTGAAGCTACATCATGGTAAAGGTGAGGGCACAAAAAACAGCAGGTTGTGTGTTTTTGGAGATGTTTTTTTAAATAAAATCCCCTTTCTCCTAATAAGACCAGATGTCATTAAACCTGATGGGCCAAAAGCGGTTCTCACAGCAAACTGAAACCCAGATCAGAAACAATATGTTTACAGATTACATCTATAACTAGTTCAGGTCTTTTAAAGCACTGCAGAACAAATAAAAACTCTAACAACTCACAGGTTGATTAGTGCACCAGAGAAGCTTGTGCCACAAATGCTGTCATTTAATACATTATTAATGATATTTCTGCTGCATTATACTCTTTCCATTCCAGGCTTGGATGCATGGATTAATTGGAACCTTTCTGAGGTAAAGTGAATATGACAAGCTTTAAAGTTCAATTCAGAGGACAAAGATGAGAAGAAATGTCATCTCCAAACTGGACAAATAAATGTACCCATTCCGTTGAACTATCTAACTAATTTAAAACAATTCCATTGCAGGTCTGGTTGTATGTTTCGGTTCATTGTCCTGCTAGGAGAACCTCTACCTTTGTAGCCTCTAACAGGTTTTATTCCAGGATTGTCCTGTATTTAGCTCTGTCCATCTCCCCATCTGCTCGGACCATCTTAACTTTCACTGCTGGAGAAAAACATCTCCACAGCATGATGCTTCCACCACAATGTTTTTCCAGGGGGATTAGATCCCCAGGGTGATTTATAGCTGTAGTTTTCCTCCAAGCAGCATTTCTGTATGTAGGCTAAGACGTTTAAATGTAGTCTTATCTGACCAAAGCACTTCCATAAAACAGGAATTCTTATGTCTTTCTGATGCCAACTCAGAGGTTCGCAGGCCGTAAGGCTACAACCTCCCATCATTCGTGAGACTTTTTACCATCCTCACCGATTGTCCTCCAACAAACTGGCCAGGGAGCCTCCTGCCAGGCATCTTTGGTCTGTTAGCAGTTGGGTGAGTGAGCTTCTCCGAGGCAGATGACAAGTCATCAAAACTCATCGGATCTCCTGGAAACAGATGAGATGGGAAAATGTGGAGCAAGAGATAAGGAACAAGACATACCAGAGGGAATCAGTTCTCAGTGGAATGTTTCAGCCATGACTAAAGGTACATCCAAGGGTGAAGTGACACTAATGATTTAATTCCATTTCATCAGATTGACTTCTAGTGTGCAGACAAATTATTTTCTGCCTTCTAATCTAATTAGCAAACATGGCAGCAGTGGAGAGCCTAGAATGTGCATGTTTTCCAGGGTGATGTGGTGAATTATGCCACATCACCCTTAGTGAACGTTTGCGTAAACAACTAAATGAAAAGAACACAGCAGTCTAACCAGAATCGGAATAGATTACATTCAGACCAACATTATCTTCAGACCTAATTGTTATCTTATTAAAGGGTGTCAAATGCAGTCATTCAGGCCTTTTATGAACTCTCTCATGCAGCAGATGAAAAAAATAATACTGTCACCAACAAACTCAGTATAAATGTGTGAATTGTCACTTTTCCCACGGCCAAAAGTGGTTAATTACATATTAGTGCTGAGAGTGAGCCTAGGTCTGTGGATCAGGGACAGTGAAGGTCCATCTAAGAGACCAAACAAACTTCCACACGGAGGCACAGGTAACCATACAAAGCGTGGGCTGCACATTCTGGGCAAAGGGCCTAAGCATTTCAAATCACATGTACTACAATGGTGCGCCACTGGGGCTCACCAGTGGCCCAAACTCAGTCAACGCTTCCGACAAGCCCTTCAGCTGCTTGTCCTACACTGGGCAAACATGTGGGGCACAGTGATTCCACATGAGGCTAAGCACAGGCCGGGTACCTTCCAAGAACAGACCTCTAAGTCAGAAGAAAGAACTATGTAGATCTGGAGGCAGGGGGCTGACATATTTCAAATGTGTTTAGGAAAACTATCAGTCATAGTTAGTCGGGCAGTTTTATAAAACAAACACTTTTCTTTTCTCAGTCAAAGAGCAAATTTCCTCACCAATGCTGAAGGTGTTTATTCTTATAAAGTCATATTTATAGTGCAGAGTCATGAGACTACATTCCTGCAGGTATCTTCATTTTCTTCTTTACCTCATTCTTTCATTGTGGCGCAGTGCAAGTTCACTGCTGCTTGCTTTCATTGTCAGACTCAGAACTGTGAAAGATAATTCTTATTGAAATGACACCATGACTGAACTCAATGCACAGACACACATTTATACCTAAGAACACATGTGTAGGTAGTTACTTAGGGGTGAACTTCCTTTACTTCTCTGGATAAAAAGCTTCACTGCTGTAACTTCACTGCTTAATCGCCTGTTTTATTGTAAATGTGTGATTTAGATGAGGAACGGGTAAAATACTAACGCTGTAAAAATATAAATCTTCAGGAAAATGCTGGAAAAAAGGGTAAAAAGACACAAATCCTGAACACATACAGTTGGTAGAACAGGTATTTAATATACTGCCGATTTTGCAGGTTTTCCCACTTGCAAAGCATTTAGAAGGCATTAATTTTTATCATATGTTCTCTTCAACTGTGAGTGATGGAATCTAAAACAAAAATCCAGAAAATCACATTGTGGGATTTTTAAGTAATTATTTAGCATTTTATTGCATGAGATAGTTATCTGATCACCTAACAACCAGTAAGAACCCCGGCTCTCACAGGCCTGTTAGTTCTTCTTTAAGAAGCCCTCCTGTTCGCCACTCATTACCTGTATCAACTGCACCTGTTCAAGATGACGGTCAATTTCCCTTGGCCTGTGGCTCCATGCAAGGTCTCACCTCGTGGGGCATCAATGATCATGAGGAAGGTGAGGGATCAGCCCAGAACTAGACGGCAGGACCTAGTCAATGACCTGAAGAGAGCTGGGACCACAGTCTCAAAGAAGACCATTAGGGAGGAGGGATGGGGCCATGTATCAGGAGATCTTAGCCAACGACCTCCTTCCCTCAGTAAGGGCATTGAAGATGGGTCATGGCTGGGTCTTCCAGCTTGACAACAACCCGAGGCACACAGCTAGGGCAACTAGGGAGTGACTCCGGATGAAGCATCTCAAGGTCCTGGAGTGGCCTAGCCAGGCTCCAGACCTGAACCCAATCGAAAATCTTTGGAAGGAGCTGAAAGTCCGTATTGCGCAGCGACAGCCCTGAAACCTGAAGGATCTGGAGAAGATCTGTATGGAGGAGGGGTCCAAAATTGCTGCTGCAGTGTGTGCAAACCTCATCAAGAACTAAAGGAAACATCTGATATCTGCACTAGCAAACAAAGGTTTCTGTACCAAATATTAAGTTTTGTTTTTCTGCTGTATTAAATACTTGTCATGCAATAAAATGCATATTATTTACTTAAAAATCACCCAATGTGATTTTCTGGATTTTTATTTTAGATTTTGTCACTCACAGTTGAAGAGTACCTATGATAAAAATTAAAGACTTCTACTTGCTTTACAATTGGGAAAACCTGAAAAATAGGCAGTTTATCAAATACTTGTTCTCCCCACTGTAGATACACAGTGAAAACAAACAGCAGAGGCACAGCAGAGCTTTAATGTTACAACAGTAAAACGTTTAGCACCTCCAAAATTGCTTTCATTCTCGTACTCGTCGTCTTCCGCTTATCCGGGACCGGGTCGCGGGGGCAGCAGACTCAGCAGAGACGCCCAGACGTCCCTCTCCCCAGACACCTCCTCCAGCTCCTCCGGGTGGAGCCCAA
>JAHUTJ010025513.1:0-23867 GCA_036250325.1 Characodon lateralis | reverse complement strand
CACAGCTGCCTCATACCAGCGACCTCAAGGATTAATATTATCATTTTTCTTCTAGCACAGGATGAATTCCTTACCACAGAGGACTTAATGAGCTAATTACCTCTATTAGAAAGATTGAATTAGAACCAGCTCTTACCAATAAACCCCCAAGGATTATTAATGTCATTTGATTTGTTTTTCTGTGTTTGATTTCTGTATCATTGTGGTGTTTTTCCTCGTGTACAGCGCTTTGAGTGCCTTGTTGCTGAAAAGCGCTATATAAATAAACTTGACTTGACTTGACTAAAGACACACAACGATGGACATTGTACACTCACTCACACTCCCCATACATACTCCCAGGTCCAGGTACGGATACCTCAGAGGGGCAACCAGCCCCTGGACCCAGGAGGTGGTCCCCATCATTACAGGGTGGAGACAGGCAGACCGCCCCAGCACCAGTCCAGACTAGTGCCGGCACTGCCTGAACCAGAACAACCCTGGCCCAGACCCCGGTCCCCCGTTCTGACCCCAGCCCCCAATGACCCCTCATCGGAGAGGGGACCACGAACAACAAAGAGGTCTACCTGGAGCCGTCCCAGGACGAAACAGTCCCAACCCCCAATGAATTCTGATCTCAACCCCAATGAGCCCCCCATCCCCATAAACCCCAACATGAATTTTCCCACAGGGCCACCCCCAACCAGGACACAGATATGGAACACATGCACCGGACCCAAAGGCCATGAATCCCCTCCTCACAGGGGCACACCCCCACAGATGAGCTCAGCCCCTGAAAAGCCAATGAAGATATATCCATACAGCTCAAGCTCCACACACAACCCCACTCCAAGCCCCGTTGCCACATCATGCCCTCCACCACATAGCGCAATTGCTAGGCAAGGGCCCAGCGCAACACCACACCAGCGCAGTAGGGGAAACACCACCGAGCACTCACAACGGAACTCCCTACCCCAAACCAAGCAAGCAGTCCCTTGCTGGCGGCACGCAGTCGGGGCCGATGGCCCCCAATATGCCCCCGCAAACACACAAACACAGTACATCAACACTACTGCAACGACAGCCCAAGGAGAAACATCAACCAGCCCAGGTCCACCGCCACTGCTCAGCTGATCCAAATGCCGGTGACCACATATCCAAAAAGAAGACACAAACCCACAGGCTGCAACCCCGCCATGCCACCTAACACCCTTCTGACATAAAAAGCTGTATATATACTGAGAATATACACACATGTGGACTCAATTTTGATTTAATTTGGTTCCTTCTGAAGTCAATTAGTTGCACTGGATTTTTTAGGGATATCGGGTTAGATAGAGTTGATACATGCCACATGTTTCAAAATTGTATCAGTAAAGACTTTTTTTTTTATCATTTTCCTTCAACTTCACGCCCTACTTTCTGACATCTAAATGTACACTGAAGTTTTTGGTTGTAATGAGACAAAATGAGGAAAGCTTTTCACAATATGAATAGTTTTGCAGGACACCATCTCAGAGCTGACTGATACAGAAATTATGTATTTTTGCTACTACAGTCAAAGCGAAAACCTCAGGGTCATCAGAGCTCAACAGTGAGCCTTTGCACCCAATTTTATGATGAAGGCAGAAACTGGGTATGTATATTGTAGAGTTGTAGAGTTCAAATCCTACCTAACATGAAAGGAATAATTTGATGGAAAACATGCAATGCTGATAAACAGATGGATGCTTTAAATTACTTAATCAATACCTGGAAAAGGGGGTTCGGATTTTGTACGCAACAAAAGCTTGGCAGATTTGAGCTAGAATGATTTCTTAATTACAAAAACACTATGTTTACATGTCAGATTTGTTTATATATCTTATGTATCTTTATTTATTAGTAAGTTGAACACAAAAGTAGAAATCTTTAAGGCTCAGGAAATTCAAGTTTTGTGAAGTTCACTCAACAGTAAGTTGTATATTAAACTTTCATATGCAAAATGTGTTAAATCTCTGTCCTCCATTCGTTTGTTTGAACAACTTTGAAGGGGCATGTGAACATTTTCATCAGACACTCCAAAACAAAATTTTTACCACGTGCTCTAGTGACTGCGCAATCCAGTCCTGGCAAAGGCCCCTGAGTGTTATCTTATGGAGGAAAACGAGGGTGATTATCATAAAGTGTTCCCATCCAGAATGAGTGAACAGACTCTTGCTCCATCTCCTCCAGTCTGCTGAAAGCACTTAGAGGAGTGGACCAGAGAGGCCTCTCAATGTTACAGCTATTAGCTTTCTTGTTGACCTTGCACCTGCTGTACAACGCATGACATGTAATACTCATGTACTCTAGTCTTGCCTGGGTCTCTGTTCAAAGACTTCTTCCTTTATCTGATCATTTAAAATTAGGTTATGTATTTGTAATACAGAACAAAAAGCTTTGTTTTAATAACATTTTCCTTTTTAAAATCAACTTTGACAATAAAATAAATAATAAAAGATTCTGACTCGGGCTGAACACCAACTGGCCAAAACATTAATTACCTTACCTTAATAACAAGTCCAGAAGTCAATGAAATTCCCAAATGTTTGGCTACAACTAGACACCAACACCAGTGAGCTAACATTTCTGGAGTTTTAAGGAAACATCTAAATAGAAGAGCACTAATGGGTTGAGTAAATTTGTATTTTTGAGCCAGGAAACAAAACACATTTTGTGGAGCATCAAATTCTGCCATGTCTTTTAAGTTTGTGTTACTTTTGATGGCCTCTGATTTGCTTGTGTATTGGGATGATGGGTGGAAATTCACAGTGTTTAGCTGCATAAGGACAGGGTACTTTAGTTTTGATAAGACTTCACTCTCTTGTTTTATTTATTTTACATATTTAACGATCAATTGGGCATCTAGGGGTAAAAGTTAAATTCTCAGGGATGCAACATGGCGTAGCAATTGAGCTGGTGCACCATATGACACAGCCTATTGATATGGAGCTATGACTCTTGACCTCGGGATCTTTGCTGCATGTCTTCTCTCTCCTTTATGTGCCCCTTTTTCGGTCTGTATAATAATTTTGAATAAAGGTCGCCAGCACCGTAAAATCTTAGAAAAAAACATAAATGAGTGCGCCTAAACTAATTATTTGCTTAATTCATCACTAAGTAGCAGCTTGGCTGCAATCAGTTGAAAGCTCTCATAACATTCAACATGCCGATGTGACCAAACCTCCGTCAGGGAAGACAGAGCATCTGTATATGATTATATGATATGCAACAGTGTGATATGAATATTAGGATGAGTCTGGCAAACCTAAGTACATTTCCTTCACACTCTGGCTGATGCCAGAATGCCCCACCTAATCAAAGTACCTGAACACACAGGCCTCCTGTTGTGCACAGAGGAACCACTCACAGGCTTCCCATCGGTGGTGGCACACCAGCAGTACCCTGTCAGAGTGTGGCACTGGACCTGCACATGCAAGACAAACATGCAGATATGAATATATTCTATAATACAACTGCATTTATTTTAATGAAAAGACTTAATAGAGAGCAAAAAAAAAAACTCATGGGTGGTATGAAGAGAATGGTACACATGAGTCTGATGATAGAGAAAGGTAAAGCATGAAAGATTTAAGAGGAAGGCAACAGGCCTGGATGATATAAGACACACATACCTGGGCAAATGTTCCATCCTCATTGCATTCTGGGATAAACGTGGACTCCTGGGGCCTCCTGGCTTGTTCCAGGGCCTGGTTCCTCTCAACATGGCACTTTGACTGACCAGCATCTGTAACATATCGACAGGGGCTCAAACACTGCGTACGCATCCTCACACCTGCAGGCTGCCCACTGTAGTTTAGTTCAGTTAGAATCAAGGGTCTGATATTTTAGGGCCTTCTTTATAGGCCTTTGTGAGAAAGAATACCCTCCCAAAAGTATTCAAAGTATCCCTTTTTTTTTTTTTTTTTTACAGTTTTCCACATTACAATGAAATTCTTTACCTATTTTATTTTTGATATTATACCATATGGTTTTCATAATTTTTTTCCCAGTAATCTGAAAAATGTACCTGCATTTGTAAACAGCCTCCCAAAGTCAATGTAGAATAAACAATCCCTGCAACTACAGTCGCAAGTCTTTTGGGGTATCTCTCGATCAGCTTCGAACAAGCAGAGACAGCAATTTTCACCCATTCAATTTTGCAACGTAGACTACACTCAGTTAGATTGGAAGGATAGCTTCTGTGATAAGCCATTTGCAACAGATTCTCTATTGGAATTAACTGTGGACTTTCGATGGGCATTTCTAACACATGAATATGCTTTGATCAAAACTATACTGTGGTAGCTCTGACTATATGTCAAAAGTTCTGATGAACCTTTGATGAACCTTTATTTATCTCCATCCAACCTTTATTAACTCTTACCAGCTTCCCTGTCCCTGCAGGAAAAAAAACACCCCCACAGCATGATGCTGTCATTGCCTTGTTTTACCATGGAGATGATGTGTAATGTTCAGAGTAAGTTTTTTGCCACAATGTTCTCTATACATCCCAAAATTCACAACATGGGTCTCATCTGACCAGAACATCTTCTTCCATGTGTTTGCTGGGTCCCCTATATGGCTTGCACCAAACTGCATTTCTAACGGCTTTCTTTTGGCAGTTGTTTTTTCTCTCTCATGCATGCCAGATTTGTTTAATGCATGACTAATAGTGGTCCTGTCGACATATTCTCCTACCTGAGCTGTGAATCTGAGCAGCTCCTCCAAAATTACCATGGGCCTCTTGGTTGTTTGTCTAATTAATGTTTTCCTCAGCCAGCCTGTCAGTTTATTCAGACATGTCAGGGTAGGTATACAGTTATAAGGCATAGATTCCATTTTTAGGTGATGGATTGGACACTTTATTTAAGGGTGTTAGACTATCAAAGGGTGGTGAATTCAAATGAACCCCCCATTAAGACTTTTATCTGAAAAAACATTTACTTAAAAAAACAATCCATTGCTTCACAATTGTAAACAACTTTGCCTTCCAACACATATAATCTCACAATAATAGAAAGACGTTTGTGGTATAATGAGCTAAAATGTGATAAAAGATTAAAGAGTATTCATACTTTCAGTTTAATTTAGTTACATTCTGTTTATTTAAATTGCACCAATTCATGACACATGTCATCTAAAGGCGCTTTATGAATAAAAAAGTGAATTCATTTGAGTGATACAGATAAATTCCAAGTCAATTAAATATATTTCCGGTTATATTTTATATAACAAGTTCAAGCCAAACACTAAGTCTATGCTTTGTTCTTCGACTTCGTGTAACTTTGTTTATGCTCCTTCACAGGCTAAGTAAACCTAAGTCCAGGATTTATGTCACTGAATACTGACTACTTGTCCAGAAGTCTTTCTGGATGATCATGACTATCTACATTCTGAGGACTTCGTTTCCTATCTCCTGTCTTCGTTTGGATTCGTATCAAGCTGGCAGTTTCCTGCTACCTTCGTCTCCTGGACCAAGCCATAAGCGTACCCTGTCCACCCTCCAACGTAAGCATCTGCACACCGAACTCATTCCTGTTTGCTCCAAGCTCACACAGAACTTCACCTAAAGGACCTTCTACAAACTCTACTTCGACAAACCCGGTTCCTGAATCCTTCTACCCCTGGTGACTTGACCACACCTATTTAGTAAGCTATTCTCTTGATTACATTAATTCCTTGTTCTTAGTTCGTATCATTCAGTTCCCTGTTTTCACCAGTTCTCCTCCCCTCTTCCTATACAGTTGGAGAATCATCCGTTACGTTCCTGATTGTCTTTGTCTCAATAAACATCCTTTACATATTCTGTTCTCTGGAGTGTTCTCTGTATGTGGGTCAGAGCTATTGCAAACAAAATGACAGCACATGCAGTTAGCTGTAATAAACGCTTAGCCAATAGTTATGTCTCGAAGAGAGACAGGGTTAAACACTGAAAGACAGAGTCAAGTGTATCATCCCTGGAAAGAGAACATTATGTTTCACAAGGCAATGTAATAGACCTTGTGATTCAGTTTTTAGCTCTGCTACTAGAAGTAAAGTTTTATCACAGTTCTGTCAGGAGACCGAAGCAAAATTTAGAAGTGGAACAGAAGCAGAGTTCTAAATAATTGCCTCCTCAGGGAAAAACGTTTGACTTTTTGACTTTATGGTAATAACAATGGACCTAAAAGCTCAAAGTCCATTAATGAATGGGTTAAAGAACAAAACTACTCAAATAAGGAGGCGTTCAGCCCCAAAATATTACAATTCATTCATTTTAGCCGTTAGTACAACTTTTCTTTCCTTTTCTTTCGTTTTCTTTATTATGCCACGGCAGTGTACTTTTTATGTTCTTTTGTTTGTCACTGCAAAGTTGTAAAGCACTTTGAACTGCTTTGTTGCTGAAATGTGCTATATAAATAAACATGCCTTGCCTTACTCTCTGACATAACTAGATGTGTGACATAACCACTGGGTTGTTAGTGCTCAGTTGTGTATTCTGCAATTTCTAAAATTGTGGAAAATGAAGAACAGGCAAGGTTTACATCAGGATGTGTTTTTTTACTGCGTTCACCTGTGGTGTTGAACTTCATACTTAAATGTTCTTGTAAACATATTCACAGGAGGGTGCAGAACAGAGTGGCTTCAGCCCTCCACTGCCGTGGATGAGTGAAAGTTCATTAAAAGTCATCTCAGGACAGGAAGGAGACAGTCACGTTTTCTCCTGGGCAGCAAAATAATGTCAGAACTAAAACAGGATGGTGATGTCATAGAGAAAGGCAACATAAAATATTATAAAAGTGGACTGTGATTGTATGTGGTCCTACTTTGAGCTTATGTGAACATTGCAACCTTCTCATCCTAAAGCTCTAACACTCTCTTGGTGGTTTCTGTGCGCTCTCCTCACATTAAACTCAATTGGAGATATGAGCTCATCCATGCTTATTGAATACACGATAAATATTATTGTGTTTAAAAACAGAAATCCATCTAATCCATCTAAAACAAAGATGAAAAAAACAATTGGGAGGGGCAAAAATGGAGTTGCTGTTTTCCTGATGTAAAGATGTAAAATGGGGGAGCAAATGCCATGTTCCAACCTTTACTGAACCTATCAGTCTCTGCTGCTGCGTGAGGCTGGAATCCAGAGTCGAGGGAGTCATGTGATCACGGTCTGTAAAAATTTACATGCCTACAGAGGGCCGGAAAATCAAAGACATCTTCTCATTCAGTTCCCCTTTTTCTTTTTAGTTTTTTTGGCTCATAGCTCTAACTGTGGGATCTTCAAGTAGATGCATTTTATTGGTTTCCATGTTCACAGTTTTTACTGTCAAAGGTAAAATAAAGGCAGTGGCAAGAACAATGTTATTATCCACTCTATATGTCACATTGCCTCCTTTCATTCCTCCTTTTCATCGTTTTGTTCCGTCATTTACACATGCTTAACTGAACAGTCCAGACATTGAATGGCGGGAGTTGAAATTGACACACCAATAATACACCCGTAATACTGTAAGAGATAAAACAGGATTGCGGAACGTGTGTGACATAGCACAGAACAGAGACATTGTATCAACCTACAGTGCCCCTATGATTAGACAAATATGTTGATCAGTATAATCTGATAAAGATAATAGATGGTGCACAACAGAGTTGCTTATATTTAAAGCATTCAGTGCATTTGGACACATGCATGAGGATCATGGCAAGGAGCTTGGTCCTGGGAATTTCCACTAGGAATAATCATCTGCAGGTGTAGACTGCAAGTGGGAGGCTACACCCCTTTGTATCTGTAATCGCAGCTACATGACCTGAAAGCTCACACGACCTATCATCTTGGCAGATCACCTTGAATAAGATAAAAGCATAAAGTGGCCTTTAATGAGGGATTCCTGGTTTCATGTTTATACAAAACTATGCTGTGAAGAGGGCTACAGCAGTGGCCTTCAATTGGGGGAATGCGGTCCACATTCGTTCTGTGAGCTGCATTTTTATGGCCCCCAAGCTGTGATTCTTTCACTATATCCACGTTTCCATATCAAAACGGTGAGGTATTGTATGTGAATGTGTTTCCACCTTAACAGGAAGGCCACCCCATGCCTGTATCTCAGCTACGTAAAAGAGCAATTGTGGTTGTGAGACCACAACAGTGAGGTTGTGGTCTGGACTCCACTGGAGGTAAAGTCCAGCCTCCGGCTGTCAATGGAAACACAACAGGTTTCGTGCGGAGTATAGTGAGGTAGAGCAGATTGGAGCCGTGACTTAAAAAGAGGCATTTGTTAAACTGAAAGGGCCTTTTTTTTATCTTAATACTTAATCTATTTTTTTTCCATTTCTGAGATGCTTGAGTTATTTTAAATATAACTGTATCACTGTGTGTGGCCTGGCAGACTATAATAAACAGACTGACTTATGGAAACATTTCTCTGAGGCTCTTTATGATTTGTATTTCAGTAAAACAGAATTTCTCCAAATAAATCATCTCCCTACATGGGGATGAATTTCACAGTATCCAAGGTCTGAGGTTTCTCACTCCTTACCTTTAGATTCTGGGTCTCTCCCCTCAGTTGAAGAAGTTGGTGATAGACCCACTGGAAACAGAAACTTCACTGAAAGACAAAAGAATCATTTGTTTGTGCACTTACATCCTATTTAAAACCTTTTATTTATACTTTAATGTTTACTGTACAGTTGTTGTGACAAGTTTGTTTGTATAAAAAGAAACAAAGCAAATTAACAAATTATTAAACCAGCCAGAAGTAAATCCAGTGTTTTTGGGAAGGATTTTCCCTTCATTCATATTTTTCAGGGAATATGGTAATAATGAGAGACAATGTGTATTGTCAGTTTAGGCTTAACTCAGGAACTATGTGGAAAACAAATGTCTTTGGCTGTTTTATTTGATAGAACAACTGTTTTTAAGTCTTTAATCTACTGTAACAACCATTTACAAACATTTCTGTTTGAAATATACAAACATTTCTGTTCCCTGCTGTTATTGCACAGTTTTAATTTTTTTTGATAAATGGTCTGTTGTGGTTTTTTGATGCACAGTATACATGCACATTTTTGGTCATTTTCAAAATCACCCTACTCAGTTACACATTTTATTTATTCTGAGTATGCTATTTTTAATAACTCTACAGTATTTTTCTTAGGTTGTAAATGTGTCCCTTACAGTGCAGTCTCTTATTCTTATTTTTATTCTATACTATTCTACACTTTAATGTGAGACCATCTGTCTGACAGCTGGAGTTTCGTCCTAACTGACTCATCAACAGGACATTGATCTTAAACACAGCAGAAAATCTACATGTGAATGGATAAAAAAGGCAACTACAATGTTGCAATGGCCCATTCAAAGTCCAGACCTCAACCTGAAAAGTTATGACATAAATGAATGCCTTCAAACCAAAATGAACTAAAGTAGTGTTGTAAAAAAGCTCCCTATAAAGTTCTCACCTCGACACCTTCCTCTGTGTGCCATTGTCAGTGTTTTATCTTTGCAGCGGGCCCTCTGTAGCTCACAGTTTGTCTCATAGGTCCGCCCATCTGATCCACACACCTGCTTCCCGAGTGTCCGTGAACAGATAGTCCCGCAGTGACTGTCTCTCTCTCCAATCAGCCACTGTTTCCACAGAAAAAAAGTAACATGTTATTACAGCAAAGGTGCAAGTGAAACTGAACTCATATACAGTTAAACACCTATAGCTTTTTGAATGTCAAACTTTTTAATACTCTTTCCAGTTCTCTACAGTTTAAAGTAATTCATTTCAATACAAGATTATGCCTCAACATGTCTGCATTCCTTGAAAGCTTGTCAGCTGTTGCTTTTCTTTGTTTTGGCCACTACAAAACGGATTTGAGCTGCTCTGTGCTGAGGATCAACCTAAAGGCAAATTTATCTATGGTTTGTTGGAGATAGGTTCAATTTTGATCAACCAGACTGATTGGTAGGAATCTTTACTTTCCCTCTCTTAAGATATTTACTCATGATCTATTGATAGGAGGTCAGTGTTCTCTCTGCCAGAACCAAATGTTCTAGCCTTACCAGCAGTCCACAAGATTGTCAGACAGACACAAATGATTATGGGTTGTATGTGTGGAGCAAGCAGCACCTGAATATTTGCTGTAAGCAGCACATCAGCATACTTGCAAGAGCTCTTCTTGCAAGGTTTCAAACAACCTCGATGTGTCATATCTTGCAAGCAATGGTGAAACTATCTGAAATCCTGTTTCATAATATGCCATTAAATTAACATGATTTTCCTGTGGGAACATATTGCATTTGAAAACCACTCTCCGTGCATTTTGCATGCAGCCAGCGTGCTGGTTGGATCTGACACAGTAGATCTTATAAAGGGTGGGTACTAAGGGAAGAAGGTGATGGTAAATAAGATGTCAAACAGATGAAAGGCAGAAAGAGGGTAACATTCTTATCTTATCAGATAATCTGGAGGTACTTGCAAAACGATCTATTATAGAGTACATGTGAAGTTGCTCTCGCTGTGAGTTGGTCCCCTTCTTTGGTGCCCAAACTCCAAACAAACATAAAACAGTGTTTTGGAAAACATCTGAAATGTTGCTGGGAGACAGACTTTCTCTGAACATGTAAAAGAGTTATCAGACAGTTTAGATCATAATGATCCCAAACCACAGATGTCACGAATGAGTTGGCGCACGACAGGATTTTATACACAAATGAATCATCTGAGTTTTCAGACATGCTCTGGTTTTTTCTCTGCATTTTCATCGGTGTCACTATGAAGTCATTATGAAGCCAATATGGTCTGTTCAGCCACTACAGCTGATTTGTGTGTAGTTCCCCCTATTCTGCCTATTATATCTGCCAGATCATGAGCTTTTTGAAAAACTGAACTTCATATCAGTGCACAAAACATTTTACCAGAGTTCAGCAGTAGGAAAACTACTAGTTGTTTCTTTAGCAGACCAGTGCAAGTCTGCATTGCAGTGTTAATGTTTTGCATATAGTGATTGGACCTCTATGCTGTACATTCTGAATTTAGAGAAACAGAAGAGAACATATGTTACAGCTTTTTTGTATGTAGGCCAAAACCCCCTCCATGTGGCAAACTCCAATCAAGATGTCTCATAGATTCCATTCATCCATAATGGCCAGATATGTGGGATCTCAACTAAAAGTCCTTATGTCAATAGATTTCCCCACCTAAGCTGCTCCTCCAGAGTTACCACAGACCTCTTGGCTGCTTCTCTGACTAATCTCTGAATCAATAATTCACTGATCTTTGCCTGACCTGTCAGATTAAGTTACACAACGTGGACCCCATTAAGGGTGTTTTCACACCAGGAAAGTCCTGTTTTCTGGTCCAGACCAAAAACAGACTTTATTTTGTTTGTCCAGTTCGCTTTCAGATTTTACTTTTTGCAAGTGAACTATAACTTGTAAACAAAGCCACGCACGTGACGATAATTGCTCCAATTAGACAGACATTACTAGGGTGGGACAGAGCACAGACCCGGAAAGGGAGGAAAACTTTCATGGAAGTGAATACACCTTTAGTAATTGGGTGAGTACAGGGGAACTAAATATAAATGCAAATAAAGATTTTCAGATTTTAGTTTTTGTTAAAAATTGTAAAACAAGTCTTTTTCATTTCAATTCAATAAAAAAAATAAAAAAAACATCCTTTCTGTCTGTCACAAAAACGTATTAAAATACGTTAAAAAGTGTGGTTGTAATGTGTCAAAATGTAACAATGTTTAAGTGCTGTGAGCACTTGAAAGGCACTGTATGGAGCTGTTGAGATACTTCAGCAGCCAGGTTTTTGCCTTTGTAACTTTGCATAGATTTCACATTCAGAAAACACACAGCAGGCAAGAAACAACGCAAAGCATCAGCTAACACACATGGCAGCATAATTAAAGTATAAATTCAATTTTAGACATTACCAAGATGCCTTTAGTGATTGGATTTTATGTTGTTTGTCCTGTTATTGATAGATATCTGTCTTTGTCTGGTAACATGGATGACACTGATATGTGACACAGGTCCGGGTCCTCTGTTTTGTGACCTGCAGGGAGACCTGGAGACCGTCAAGAACAACCCATTTATGCTAAGGGAGGGAGTTCAATACAACCTAAAGATCAACGTCACTATTTGTTTTGGTTTGGTAACCCTGTATTACGAGTCAGAATAATGCCAAAATGTGGTGATAAAACTAGGCCAACATCGGGAAATAATTTCTTGTGGTGATTTTTTTACATAATTTTACATTTGTCAAACAATTTCTGCCAGCATTAAAACATACGGCAACTATGAACACAGGTATTTATATTTCTGCAGAAGCTGATCGGAAACAGACCTACAATTTATAACTGAAAAATCTTCAAGCATGTTAATTAAAACTGCATATTTTCATTGTGAATGAACTGATCTCATAACAGATCATCTTTGTCATATAAAGTTGTCCTTTTGCTTTTGTCTCACCTAAAACAAAGACAAAGATTAAAAAAAAAAAAAGATAACGTGAATAAATAAAAAAGCAGTTTTCAAATTATGATTTTACTTATTTAAGGAAAGAAAACTTGGCCCTATGTGAAAATATTACCACCCTTCTTTTCAGCCTTGAAATAACTGTGATTAACTGCATGTTTTAGAAAGCTGAGTTTAATTTCAGTAGCCAAAACCATGCAAGATTACTGTCAAACCCGTAGAATCAAGAAAGCTCAGTAAACAGTAAATACAGTAAACCTGTATAACAAGAGGCTAAATGATCTAAAAAGGCAACACATCAATTCTCTAATGAAATTCAAGGACAGATGAGAAACAGTCCTTGACATTTATCATTCTGGCAAGGGTTACATAAGCCTTTTCTAAGGCTTTGGGACTCCAGGGACAGTGAGAGCCAATATTCACAAATGGTGAAAACTTGGAACAGTGGGGAGCCTTTCCAGAACCGTACCAACGTTACTCCAAGAGCACATCAATGACTCATCCAGGAGGAGACAGAAGAACCCAGTACATTTTAAGCACTGCAGGCCTTACTTACTTCAGTTAAGCTCAGTGTTTATGCTACAACAATAAGACAGAGAGACTGGGCAAAAAACGCATCCATGGGAGACTTCGAAGACCAAAATGTTGACTGAAAAAAACACAAAGACCTATCTCACACTTGCCAAAACATATCTTCATGGCAGATAAAAAACAGTTATGAAGGCATACGCCCCATTAAATCTGGTGTAACAGCATTTCAGAAAAAGATCATAGTGACAGTAAAACATGATGGTGGTGTAATAGTCTGAGACGGGTTTGCTACTTCAGGACAATGGACAACCGTGGGGCTGCCATACATCGGCGCCCCCGGGCGCTTTGACCACAATCAGCAGGCAAGGTGGGTGAAGGACACAATGAATGAAACGGAATGAGCAGAGATTCAAACTGGCAACACACCAGTTAGGGGATAAACCCCTACTACCTGAACCACTGTCGCCCCAGTTCATACCTGAAGGTCGAACGCACATGGCTTATGAATCAAGACAATGATCCACAGCAAACCAAAACAACAACCTGTAAATGGCTAGAAAAAATAATAATAATAAGGTTTTGGAGTGGCCTAGTCAAAGTCCAGACATAAATCTAATTGATATGCTTCAACCCTAAACAGTTAATTTATGCATTGAAATCCTCCAGTGTGGTGGAATGAAAACAATTTTACAAAGAACAGTGGGCCCAAATTCCTCCACAGCAAAGTAAACGCTTATTGCCAGTTATGACAAATAATTGATGGCAGCTGTAACTAGTAATTAATAGATTTAGAGGTTTAGGTTTACTTTTTTATAGGGCTAGGTTGATTTCGATAGGGTTTTTTTTTTCTTAAATAAATGAAGTCATCATTTGAAAACTGGCTGTTTTTCAGATCTGGAAATTGTTTTATAAAAATTCACCTTTTGGCTGTGTCTTTTACAACGTCTTAAAACTGAGATTGTTCCAGCTACTTGTCACATGGAGCAGTTTTGTTTTTGTTTTTGCTAGGAAGAAATCTTCGTGCAATGACTTTAAAGAGCTGAAAAGTAGATAAGATTCTTTCTAAAATAAAAAGAAGATACAAGAGGTGCACCATCTGTCAGATAAAATCGAATGATAGGGAAGCATGGTGGCTGGGGGTGTAGATAAAAGGAACAGCTCTTTACAATATCACCATTTCACAATGTTTTCTAAACTGTTCATATATTAAAATCCTTTTGGTAAATTATCATTCTTTAAATTAATGATATGCAAAAAATAAATAAAAGTAGAGAAACCTTTCAGATGGTATACGTTTTGCCAGAACAGTACATCCAGAACAAGCCAGAATGTTAAGCAGGATTCCAGCCTTGGCATTCAAGCAAGGAGGAAAATCTCTTGTCAAACAGCTCACAGTGAAACTAAAATATGATTTGTTCGCAATGAATAAGTGCAGACAGGGAGAAACAAAGCAGATTATTTAATTTTTAACTCGTATGTCTTCCTATTGGCTCTGTCAAAGTACAATAATAATCCAGCTGGAAAAAAAGAATGGATCTGCAATGTATCATGTTTTAAAAGAATTGTTTAAGAGTATGAGAAAGAAAAAATAACATTCCTTCCACAGCAGAAGTGGCTAAAAATATATGGGCTGCTCAGAGCCAGAGTAAAGCAGTTTGTATATATAATTAAACATTAAATTGGTCAAACAATACCCAAAGCAAGCCATTCTAAAAAATACAAAAAAAAACAGATTTAGAACCTTGGCATCTGTCCTCCTCCCACAAACTGACCTGTCCTCCACGCTACTGACTCACGTAATGGATGCAGCCTCTTTCCTCATCACAACAAAGCACTGGGCGACAGTTTGAGATGGCATTATCTGGTTAGTTGAAATAAACCCCTTTTACCAAGTCTCCCACATTTCTGACTCACACTGTCCCACCCACAGACTTGTTGCCTGTAAAGGTGAAACCAGACACTCAGGCGGATCGGAAAAGCTTTCTCAGTTCACGGTTAGGATTTTTTCAACACAAATTTTAAAATAAAATTGGGTAAAGATGAGGAAAAAGTTAGTCCAATGGTGAGTAATACATTTTGTCTCAATGTTTAGATGGTGAGCATCCTGAGGTTTAATGGGGTGCTGGGGTTGTAGATGCATGTTTTATTTAATACAATGTCCAAGTGTGTGTAAAACCAAAATATAAAGTAGGAAATGTATCTCAGGACTTGAGGTTCTTCATTTGCATGTTTAACGCTATTTACCCAGTATGTTGAAGATAAAGTGTGACCAGTATGTTTACAGTTCTTTTCAAATTTTACATTTTTGGATTTTTTTTTTTTCTTGTTTTTTAAGGTGTCTTGTCCGGCAGAGTAGCACTTATAATTGTTGTCTGGGTGCCAAGAAGAAGTCCAACGGATTTACCTTCACAAGTGGAGCATTGTGGCTTGGGCAATATTGCTCCGCTTGATATATATAAAAAATTTTGCTTTGGGATTATTTCAATAAAATGGACACGGAGACGGAAACGAAAGGGAAAAGAAGAAGAAAAAGGGACAGATGTGGGGCAAAAAGGAAAGACATAAAAGAAGGGCAAAGGAAGCACAACAACACCATAGAAGAGTGCTAGAAAGAGACTAAAGAGTACTAACTAATACAGGATGTATTTAGTGGTAACTGCAGCTCAATTAGGGATGGGTACCTTTCACATTAGACTGGACAGTTTGCTGTGGATGTCATTAACTTTTTCTTCCTTTCCTTTGCTAAGTGATGTATCATCATCCTGAAAAATTACTGTGTCATCAAACCAGCTTTGGATAAATGGAATGATAAAAGTGTACTCAACGGTACCAGTTTTTGGTACTTTTGGGTGTGTTTATGTGGTAATAAATTTTAATTCATTATGTCAGCATTTTTCAATTTAAGATATTTATTTCTCTATATATAAACTTTAATGAATATATCAAAACAACATCCAGCTGTTTGTATTGTAACATCTGAGTTGTTTCAAACATTTCTTCTCCCATGTTTCTGGCTGCAGACGACGAGTCGCTAACGGATGCAGGCGTGCGGACGGTGCCGAATGCAGGAGCTGTAGCTGTAGATCTGAGGCTGATGAAAATTGTGCACTCTCCAGCCTTGAGAAAAATCTTTTGGTGTATTCCTGCCGCTGGTCTTGTAATTCCTGTCACAATTGTTGCAGCGAGCATAATCTAAATCATATTTTGAAAAGTGGAGCTATACTTTCGAGCGCTTTCTATCAGCCATGCTATGTTGACAATACCAGCAGCTACTGACGTCATTACGCTCTTGTGCGTGTAATGCTGGATCTTGTCAATAATATCAAATTTTGAAAATGTGAATGTATTGTTTATTGACCTACAAAGTATAAGTCCTAGGTTATCTGGTCTATTTTTCTGACTCAGATTCTGCATTGCATCGCAGCTGACACTAATATTTAACTATGAAAAACCGTTTCATCGCATTTCCCGCTAAATGACCATTTGACATCATTTTCCCTTTTACAATGAAAGAGAAAATGGCTCATATTTAAACACTGTCAGAGTAAAGTTCACTTGCACTGCAAGTGACTGAAACCTATCCTTTAATGATATTAAGTAAACCTTTAATGCCTGAACAATCAGAAAGAGACGGCACGAGTTTAACTTTTGTGCGCTAAGAAAAACATAAAGGTTTGCCATAGAGAATGTAGACAAAAAGCAGACCTAGAATGATGTTCATGACCAAAGTTTGGCAAATACCATATACAATGTTCAAGAAAAAGAACCTCATACGAACTGTTAATCATACAACTGTAAGGGTCATGATATGGGGATCCTAAAGGAAAATTAATGTGGAGGAAGAACAGAAAATTACAGAAACATACCAGCAAATCCAAGGACTGGCTTAAGAAATGAATAAGTTAAGAAAAGGAAAGTCATGAGCAAACTCAAAGATCAGATCTGATTCTTTTTAAAATGTAGCGGGGGTAACTTAAAACAGGCGGTACACAGGCACGTAACCCTTCAAACACTTCAAGCTAAGAGAGGAGTAAGGCAAATTTCCTGAGACTGATATCTGAGACTGGTAGATGGTTACAAGAACCATCAGGCTGAGGTTATTTTAACCAAAGGGGGTACGATTGCAGTTAAATGGCAGGATTTCCTAACTTTTTCCTCAGATAGAATAAACATTTTGGTGAATATCTTTTGTTTATACATAAAGGTTAATATTTGGTATTTACCTGTAATTAAATCACTCTCTTTTCCAGAAAGAAATAAAAAAGATTAGAAGCCAAGACATAATCATTTCTATTGAAAGAACCAAATATTTAATGGAGTGGCCAATTTCTTTCCCATGACTGTATTTACCTTGCTAACTCTTTCCTGCAGTATCACCTATTCTCTCCAGAAGGTTCTGATGTGGTAAATCCCACCTGTCTAGCAAATTAGGAGCTTACAGCTGTTATTTATGTTAAAGCCTTGGCCTTTCCTTTTTGCCAGCAATCAGTGGCTTTAGTATAAGTCTGGGTGAAATAACCTGGTATTATCTTCTGACAGAACAAAACAGCCTCTCCAGTTCTGCCAACAATAGCTGAGGTTCAGTCCCACCCGCTATCCCATAATCAAAACCAATCATATTTAGATCAAACACAGTATAATGTAACAGGAGCTGTTATTGGATCTGCTTTAGAACAACCAGGAAAACCTCAGTTAAAACATGTAAGAGTGCTAAACATGTAATGGTGAACTTGTTAAGCTCTTGATCATTAAAATCAGTTTGACATCACGGCAGGCCAAACAAGACATAAGAGACGTCAAAACAATAAGGCTATTAAATCCATCTCTCTCATTACTTTTTAACAACACAGAAGAAGAAACCCAGAATAATGGGATGAGAGACAGCTTTAACATTTCCCGACACTGTCATGATTTGATAGTCACCTTTTCCTGACTTCAAGGCAGAGTGGTACTGATGTCTCGGCCGGGAAACAATGAGCAATGAGATTCTCACATTTAACAAGCCAAATTCCCCCAGCATGCACAGTATCCCACACATCTAAGCCAGAAAAACACAGACCCCTGAGCACTCTCTGCAACACTCATAAAATAAGTGAAATGCAACCCCTGTTGTGCAACCATTATAGCTTCAGAAAAAAAGGATTTTTTTTTGCCATCACTGGTGGGGAATCTGCTCCAGCCTGAGTTTTGGCACTGAAGCTGATAAGCAAATATAATTATAAAATAGTAATTTCTTATATGACCTGCTTAAAGGGCTAATAGTAAGAAAAGCTAGCTATTTTTAACACAGGCAGTAAGCAAATCTGCAAATTTCATCTTCAACAGTAAATCTAAACCTAACACCTTCCAACTGGCTTTATTGGTTTAGAGTTTATTTCACTTTTGGAGAGATTTGGAGCAATAAAACAATCGTACGACACATAATAAACCATTGAACCCTATTTCAGACTTATCAAACCTATCAGGTGGTGCCTAAATACAAGGCTTTTATTTAACATGTCTGCTGGTGTGTATCCTAGATACATTCTGAGATACACACCAGCAGAATGATAACGACTACAGACAAACATTAGACCACATGCTTATGAATACAGATAGTTATGCATTAACCAAAGTTTAGTAGGCCTTACATTTTTTTCAGATTTTCCTCACCCTGAGAAGAACCTCACAGTGACGTTGGTAGCAAAAATGTTGGTTTGTGACCTCCGGAAACTTTTATTAGTATCTTTAAAATAAAAGTTCCACAAACAAAACTTTTTCTGCACAAACATGGCACAAACTTCTGACACCAATTCTGTTTGATTTGAAGAAGGTGTGGGGGCCAACTTCTCTCAGATCTGAGGCAGAGGCTTTCTAGAACCACCTTCCAATGCAATTTTGGCTGATTGACATTAGGGGTATTTAGGGGTAACATGTTTTTAAGTCTTGCCACAGATTCTCAATAAGATTTAGGTCTGGACTTTGACTGGGACAGTCTAACACATGGATAGTATGACTGGCTGTATGTTTAGGGTCACTGCCCTTCTGAAAGGTGAACCTTTGGCCCAGTCTCATGTCTTTTACAGCCACAACAGGTTTTCTAATCTCTATCCAGCTTCCCCTCAACTCTGAATACCTTCTCCTGGCCTGCTGAAGAAAAACTTCCCAACAGCATGATGCTTGCCCTACCACTATTAACCATGGGGAGGACTTTCTTCTTCCTACTCAGAATCTCCAACCTTAGCTGTGAACCTCTGCAGCTCCTCCAGAGTTAACACAAGCATCATGGTTATGGCTCACATCAATGTTCTCCTTGCTCAGCCTGTAAGTATATGTTGGTAGGTCTGATGATGGCATACCTGTGGCCAGTCCTCCTAGTAATGAAGATGTTGTGATTGAGGTTGGTGTTACATGTGCAAATTCCTGCTTGTGCTGTGACTACTATGCAAAAATATAGCACATGAAGGTCCATACTTTACATATTAGCACTCTGAAAGGCCCTTCTAAGCTACAATGACATAGCACATAAATCTCTTCACAATTTTAGATTTAATCCTATCTTGGTTCTATTCTGAATTTTTAGAGCAAACTAATGGTCTTATATCACAAGTCTAATTTATAAGTGATATTTTAAACAGCTTTCACCTTTGATTAAAAATGTATTATAATGGAATTCCCACCCTCTGATCATAATTCATAAACAACACTGGGAATAGGAAAAGCAAAACTAAATTGGAGATTTTAAACATGAGGCTCACAACTTTTCAGTTTTCCAACCATTTACAAAATTGGTTCTTTTCTCTGGCCAAGCAAAGAGATGATGTGTCTGCAGAACTGGTTTTTCAGCAATGGATGTAGTCCTTTTGACTGTGGAATCAATAAGAATTGGTGCTAAAGCTTCAGTCACAGTTTCTTATTTTCCATCTAAAATCTAAAAAATCTTTTTTTTATGTCTAAATGCAAGGAAATTAGGCTATATTCCTTTTGCTGTGAAGTCCTTGTCTATTATATATATATATACATATTCTTTTTTTAAATTTAAGGATTAACTGATCATTTTGGGATTAAGTTTCAATGCTCTTACATAGTCTATGAATGCCCACAAGTGGTCAATAATTATCAGTTAAATAAATCCCAAAGTGGATCTAACTGCACTGCAGTTGGAGCCACACCAAAAACTCTGCATGCTGAAGTCAGTAAATCTTCCGTGGTGCAGACAGAGCATCTGCAAAGAGCTGTCTGAGATTAGGTAATGTCTTTATAGGAGCATTGCTGCAGTATCTGATAAATAATAAAGCATATGCACAATATATATTGCTTCTCATAATTGCAACGATAAATGTGATGCAGAATCTTTTGGCGTGTGTGTAAAAAAAAAAAAAACCTTAGTATTATGTTTTTAATGTTTATTTAATACGGACAGATACAGTAAACATAGATCATTACCTCAAAACAATCTGATGTCCGCATCACATTAATGCATCAGTTGTTCAATGCAGAACAATTCCAGTTTCTCCAACCTAAACTGCACTTCAATTTTACCTTGAGAATGGGACGTCAAATTCTTTAGCAATTATTTTCTGCTCAAAATGCTAATCCTGCTTAGAAGTTATGTATTTCAATTAATCTTAGAAAGAAAAATAATACTGCTTACTGCTTACTTAATACTTCGACTAGGTAATCTGTTTTATTATTGTCCTCCATTGGAGATTGGATCTCCTGTTTGTCATTAAATGCATCATCAGCCCATAAATGGAAATTACTGTAATGTAAAACTAACATTTACATGCAAAAACTTCTCATATTACAAACAGTTTACAAATTTTGATCTCCCAAAACTCAAAAAACAGAAAAATGGTCGAACAGTGGAGTGAATCCAAAAGATCAACCACTGCTAATGCACTACACCAGTCAGGGCTTTGCGGTAGAGAGACCAAATGTACATGGCAGCCAGCTTAACTTTGTAGAAACTCCCCTTAGAGATTATCAGAGCAGAAGAAACAAAAGTCTGTGGTCTAATGAAACAAAAATGTTACTTTCTGGCCATAAATGCAAAAGAAGGAAAACAGACTGTGTTAATCACCTGTCTAACCCATCCCTATGAAGCAAGGCAGCATCTGCATCATGCTGTGGGGATGTTTTCCTGTGGCAGGAAGTGTCCACATAGAGGGAAAAATTAAAGGTGAACATAGCAGGTAAACATAGAGAGATTCTGCAAGAAAACCAGCTCCAGAGTTCTCTGGACATCAGACTGAGGTAAAGATTAATTTCCCACCAGAATTATAATGATAAAAAAGGAGTGCCTTCAGAGACAGCCTGTGAATGATATTGAGTTCCTCAGACACATCCTGGATTTAAATCCCAGGTAACATCTCTGGAAAAACCAAAAAATGGATGCTTAGCGACGCTGATGTGAGAAATGTCTCAAGCTTGTAGAGATATACCTAAGAAGACTTAGAGGGTGTGATTGTTGTCAAAGGTGCCTCAACAAGTTACTGGGCAAGGGCTGAAAATCCCTACGTAGATGTTATTTTTATTTCTTGTTTGTTTTCCATATGTTTGTGTGTTGCCCTGCGATGGACTGGCGACCTGTCCAGGGTCTACCCCGCCCCCTGCCAATAGACTGCTGGCACCAGCTTCCCTGCGACCCACTATGGAAGAAGCGGTATAGAAGATGACTGACTGACTGTTTTCCATATAGCTGTTATAGCAAGAATTGAAACTCATGCTGCCCGTTTTCATTTCCAAGATATTGTTGATGTTGTCTACCAAAAACTTAAGATATGGTGCCCTTGACACAGAAAACCAAGATTTTATTAACTCACTTTATACTCTGTATGATGTTTTCTGAAGCAGAACGAAACAGACTGAAGCTGTAACACTCAATAATGCAGTGAAAAGTTCTTTGTCACACTGTTTTTTTCAAAAATTTGCTGATCTCACCCTGACTTGACTATTGCTGAGGAAAAAGGGTTTCTATTCTCAGCATATTACAAACTGACCCAATTCAGTGTGCATCTCATTGTGCAAGTTGGAACTATGTACCTGCTATTGTGTGATGAGCTTATTATCATCATAGGATAGCAACAATAAACAGTGCAACAACACATGCATACTGGTACATGTCTGTAAAATGCATCCTTTTGTCAATAATCTCAAACTGTTTATGGGATTCTTTAAATCACAAGCAAGTGGCTTAGTTAAAGAGACCACAGAAAGCATATGAAAGTGAGCCCACCACTGAGGAACAACAAACCAATGAAAATGGTCCTCCATAGTCAGGGTTTTTGTTAAATGTTAAAGGACAGAGTGTTCCTATTTGTTCATTAATTTGCATAGTTTTCAGGAAATCTATACAGTGAGTACCAGCCTGAATACTGCCTAATTGTTAAACATAAAGTGTAAATAGATGCAGCTTTTGGTAGATTTTGTCTTTATATTTACAAGTGATTTTAAACTATTTTTACCTTTTAAAATAAAAACCTGTAGCACATGTATTGGAACTTGATACATTAGTAATAGCTTTGCTGCAAATGCAAGATAAAACATCAGATATATATGCAAACAACAATTAAAATATAAATGTACACAAAACACTACAATCAGGCACTAAATGATATTCTGCCAAATGGAAGTTTGGGCTCTGGAGCCCATCTCCTTGAGAGGGGCTGGACTCTCTTCTACTCCGGAGTGGCCCACGGGGAGAGGCAGCGGGCTGGGGTGGGTTTGCTTGTTAACCCCCAGCTCAACCTTCTCGTGTTGCTGTTTACCCCGGTGGATGAGAGGGTCGCATCCCTGCGCCTTTCGGGTTGGGGACAGGTCTCTGACTGTCGTTTCGGCCTACGGGCCGAGCAGTAGTGCGGAGTACCCGGCCTTCTTGGCGTCCTTGTCAGAGGTGCTGGATAGTGCCCTTCCCGGGGACTCCATTATTCTGCTGGGGGACTTCAATGCCCACGTGGGAAATGACAGTGACACCTGGAGAGGCGTGATCAGGAGGAATGGCCTCCCCGATCTGAATCCGAGTGGTGTTTTGTTACTGCACTTCTGTGCTAGTCACGGATTGTCCATAATGAACACCATGTTCAAACATAAGGGTGTCCATCAGTGCACTTGGCACCAGGACACCCTAGGCAGGAGGTCAATGATCGACTTTGTTGTCGTATCATCAGACATTCGGCCGCATGTTTTGGACACTCAGGTGAAAAGAGGGGCTGAGCTGTCCACTGATCACCACCTGGTGGTGAGTTGGATCCGCTGGAAGAGGAGAAAGCCGGACAGACTTGGCAGGCCCAAGTGCATTGTAAGGGTCTGCTGGGAACGTCTGGCAGAGCCTTCAGCCAGGGATGTATTCAACTCCCACCTACGGGAGAGCTTTGACCAGATTCCGAGGGAATGTTCTCCGCATCTGTTGTCGATGCGGCTGCCTGTAACTGTGGCCGTAAGGTCTGCAGTGCCTGTCGCGGCGGCAATCCCCGAACTCGGTAGTGGACGCTGGCAGTAAGGGACGCTGTCAAGCTGAAGAAGGAGTCTTATCGGCTGTGGTTGGCTCGTGGGACTCCTGAGGCGGCTGACGGGTACCATGAGGCCAAGCGTGCTGCGGCCCGGGCGGTGGCAGAGGCAAAAACCCGGGCCTGGGAGGAGTTCGGTGAGGCCATGGAGAACGACTACCGGTTGGCCTCGAAGCAATTCTGGCAAACTGTCCGCTGCCTCAGGAGGGGGAAGCAGAGCTTCGCCAACACTGTTTACAGTGGGGGTGGGGGGCTGCTGACTTCCACTGGGGACATTATCGGGCGGTGGAAGGAGTACTTCGAGGATCTCCTCAATCCTGCCATCACGCATTCCCTGGTGGAAACAGAGGCTGGGGACTCGGGGTTGGACTCTTTCATCACCCAGGCTGAAG
>JAHUTJ010025512.1:0-24806 GCA_036250325.1 Characodon lateralis | reverse complement strand
CGGCTGGCCTGGGAACGCCTTGGGCTCCCCCCGGAGGAGCTGGAAGAGGTGTCTGGGGAGAGGGACGTCTGGGCGTCTCTGCTGAGTCTGCTGCCCCCGCGACCCGGTCCCAGATAAAGCGGAAGACGACGAGTACGAGTACGAGTACGAGCATAATCTCTAATTCTTATATTCTGTTTTTGCGTTTGTGTAAATCTGTATGCTTCCATTTTGTCTGTCACTTTGCTAATGGTACACCTGATGTCCCCACTGAGGGTCAATGAATGATATTTATTTTTTATTTTTTTCAGTGGAAAGACTGAGTGTGATTGAATATGTTTAACATTTTAAGATTTTTAGATTTCTGGCTCTGAAATATATTTGCTATTTTAATTTTGCAGTTCAGCTTTTAGTGAAACAATAAAACATTTAAGAACAGTAACGGTTCATCATATTGAGTGAGAGCCAGTGTATTCTTATGAACTATGGTAAATGGTGTCAATGCTGTAATTGTAAACCTGCTACAAGTTCTCTCGGGACTCCTAATGGGTGTGGACTACCGCTCTCATACATGGGTTCAGCAGCAGAGAGGAGAAACGGGTGACAGAGAATTGTTTGGATTGGTGTTTTTATTTTCCCTCCAGTCCCACTGTGCATCTCTTGACAAACTGGACAGATAACACCTCTGGGAGCCTGTGTATTGTTTACCAAGCCTTTTATTGTTGCATAAGTAACACAATATATACTCTTTTGTGACACTGTGTCTTGTCCAATAATCATTTGTCAAAGTTTGCATCCATAAATCACTTTTACTCTGATGGGCTTATTAGAGCAGACCTTGTAATAGAGTTTTGCCAAGTTAAGAGCAAATAAACAGGGAGCGGGAAGGGAAATAAACAAAGTTACAAACTTGGGGGTTGGAGCAACAAATGGCAAACATGCTAACGTTAACTGGTAAAACTTTCTCATCCGTGCTGCACCTGGTGTTCTACAATAAGTGGAACCTCAGCATGTTAGTGTGAGTTGGTTGCTGTTCGCCGTGTTCCTGCCAGCTCTGATTCACCATCACTGCCTCAGCCGTCATGGTGAGCCAACTCCCACGGTGCTTACATGAATGTACACTGTGAGGGTAAGAGAGAATAAACTGACACTGAATGCAAGTAAAAAATATAGTTTTTCTGAGGAACATCCTGTGCTTCTGGATGGTAGCATCTGTGTGCAGTGACAAGGGAGGGCAGGAATTGACATTAAACCTGCTGAGATGAATGAGTCCCCATGGACCAAAACCATCAGTAGATGCCCCTTTAGATAAGCTTGCAGTTTCCTCCTTCTTTTGCCTAATTTTGTTTTATTTCCTTGAGGCAATGGGTAAATGTCTTAAAGTGTGCAAATCACAGCATCTTAATTGTATAAGCTACAAAGCTGCAGCAAGAATTAACCTACCTTGCTCTTTTTTCCCCTATATTATGAATTATTCATATCTAAGTTTAACAAAAAAAATCTGGTGTTATTACATAAAACAACAGCTTGAAACACAGCTTGGAAAAAAAATCTGTGGCCAGTGCGGCAGCACGACTTAATGATTAATTCACCAACAGATGACAACCCTGCAGGATGTACACGGATTACATAAGGTTAGAGATCTCTCTCTCTGTCGAATTGCAGTGGTAATGATGAACCAGTGCTGTCCGCAGTTAATTGGCAGCTTTGTACCTACACAGCATACATGCAGAGAGCACAATAAGTTTTGCCGTACAGGTGTCAACTCGCTGTGTAAACATGATTAAAAAAGTGTGCGCTTTAAAGATGGGTTTTGTAAAAAATCTGATATTTCTTCATAAAGACTTAATTAGATTTCCAATTTAAAGAAATGTGAAAGCCAGCAGTCATCTGTGATTGTGAAAAGTATTTTTTTTATTAATTCAACTTTGTTTTATTTTTTTAGATGATTACAACATATTACAATGGGCCATTGTGTAGTATATAATAAGTGATAAGATACTATATTAGTATCTTATAGTTTTTTTTATAGTTTTTTCTCTTAAAACGACTGCTAACTAGCTTTTGTAAACTTCTCCTGTTAAAGTAAAATATAATTATAGCATACGAGGAAACTGCTAAATAAATAAATACATAACTTAAAGCATTTAAATAGAAGAAACAGCAGAGACCTGCAATGTCAAGGGAAGAACCCAGTAACATTTAGTCCTTTCACTGAAAGGAACACACATATTCAAGCATACTTACCTGGCCCAACCAATCCTCCCAGGTACTTAATGAAAGCTTTCATTATGTGTGTAGGGCTGCCACTTAGAGCGTCTTGCAGACTTATGATACCCATTTGCACCACTCTTAACTCTGAGACCAAAGTCTCCGGCTGTAAATCACTCAGTACATGTTGCACTAATTAATAAAGTCAGGGTAGACTTTGTGACTCTGGGGAAATTTAATAATGTTCACAAAAGCAACCTTCAAAGTCAAACGTGATTATTATAATGAAGAAGCCTGGGAGTTTGTTTTTGCTGACTTGGCAGCAGAGATCAATGAGCATTTTGATTCTGCTTCTTAATGTATGTTTGCGCAAATGTTAAATGTGTAGGCTCACTGCCTTCAGCTTTCTCAGAGGGAATGCACCCTTGTAACTGTCGAGGTCAAAGAGCGATGACCCCCAGACTACCAGCAGGGGTTAAAGGTCCTTTATCCTTAAGGGAGCCAGTGGCGACACCCTGGACCGACAGGCTTGGGTCAACATATGAACCACTGCAATGAATTTGACAGCCCCAAAACTTTGCATGGGCCATACTCAGAAAAGAAGCTATCATTTCTCTCTAGTTGCATGCATTACTTTCATTTTGTAAGAGCGGTTGTGCTAAATAATCTGTTAAACAGAACTTTTGCTCTTTTTGTAAAACCCAGACTTTACCTCTGCTCCAAAAACTAAAACAAAGAGACTCATGGGTGTTATTTAGGGGTTTTAATATATGATATTAATTTGTTCTTTGGCTAACATTCACAACATTAAATAAAGAAACACTCTTTCATTCAATCTATACTTTTTGGAATTAGTATCACTGAACAGCAAAAAAGTGTAGAACCGGCAATTAAAACTCAATGGGTAAAGGTATCAACTAACTGGTCTACTACTTTGATTCTGGGTGATGATCTGTGGGGAAATTTCCGCAAACACTCAGGGTTATCAACATATAAAACCAGCTGGTTTACATGAGAGTGCTAGAAATCCCATAATCTGCAGAGTATGCTTTCTTAGTGGACATTTTCAGGTTTCACAATTCTTTGCATCCATCATAAACATGTGTTACAAGCCTTAAAATACCATAATCCTTTGTTGTAAGAGCAAAATCTCACAGAAAAAAAATGTAAAAAGCCAGTTTTTATTTCAGTATCTATACTCAATGGAGAAAAAAATGAGGAAAAGTGCTTATGAAAACATCTGATGTTACAATTACTAAAGAGGACATTGTAAGAATGTGTATACTATAAATACTTTACTTTTTGAAGTTGATAAGAGTATCAGTAACCCTTTAATTAGTAATCCATGACTTCTGTTTCCTGGAGTATAATTATGATGTTCTCTCAGCCACTCTTCAAAATGGAAAAGACAGTAAAACATTCTATTTAAGTAAGGTGGATACATTTTGTTCGAAGTCAGGAAATGGCTACACGGAATACCATATTAGAGCAACAATTAAAACATTTAAAACAACTAGAACTGGTGAAAAAACATGGCTGGGCAAAACAATTCACTGATGGGGAACTTCAAGTTTCCATTCTTTCTAAGAGATGGTTAGAAATTTTGGAAGATATGTGATGTTGCCAGTAGTAGTTCTCTAACCTGGAGTAGAAAGATGTTTTATCACAGTCACTTTATAGAAGAAATGCTTATAGCTTTAAATTTGCTTTTAAATACATTGTTTCCTCTGAAATACACTTTTTTGTTACAATGGTTTGAGTCTTTCCATTTAATTTGCAAGTTAAAAATCCTAGCAGCTTTGTAGAGTGCTGTTAGCCTTCCACCACTTTTCTAGAAACTTAAGCTTACAAATTCTGAACTATCTATTTAAAGCCTTTGTGCACATCTTTACCAGGGGTGCCTGTAATTATGGAGGGTGTTGTTTGTGAAACACAATAGCTATTGTGTCTGCTTCTGTTCTAGATTCATGTCACCCATCACTTTCAGTAGGCACAGAGTTATTAATGATCCGTTCATTTTGAATGACCTTCAACTGTCCAAATACATGCATGCAAAATGTTTCAACTTATCTGGCAACTCTTGCAAATTTAGTTTGCAAATGTCCTTTCTGCAGCAGTTGATCAAATTAAGCTCAATTTAAAGTGTTTAGTCAAAGCCTAAATGGATTGGCTGATGGTTGATTGATGCACATTTCCTTCCAAGCAGCTCCCACCCTAACATGAAGCCATACATCATGCTAGATTATGTCTCACTTTTGTGTGCCCTGGTTGCTCTGACACCTCAACCAGTTAAACAGATTGGTGGCAAGAATCTCCACAGTTCGAGGTCTGCAGCTTTTAAAAGCCATGTCTGTGTTGGTGGAAACTGCCTGCTAATCAGATGACAGCCTTTTTAATAATGTTACTGCTCTCCCTCCAAATCCACTTTTCAAAACAAGTTAAAGGAAATTTCCTCCTTCATGCATTGCTAATCTTGTCGTTTCAAATAAAATGACGAGACTTTGGTGAGTAACTCCCTTCTTTTCCAGTATACACTTAAAGACCACCTTGGAGAAAATTGCATGAAGCCTCTTCGTGCAGCACGCCAAGAGGAATAAAGACACTATTCAGTGACTGGCTGGCCTAATTTCTGTTGACTTAGTGAGCAGGGGAAGAAAACATGAAAACATATGCTGATATAAACACAACCTTCATCAATGCCTAAACAAATTCAGATCTAACTTCTTAGTAACTAGTTCAAAATATCCATATTCTAGTAAATCCAATCTGTTTATTTTACAGGTAGCTGAGCTCCCCTTTAATGTCTCATCTATTTTGTGTTCAACTTCATCTTTATGTGTTTTGTGACATCTCTGGTGTTGCAAAGTTTGTCCCACACACCCTTTACTCCTTTGTTTGCCACAGATCATCCTTAAAAACCCAACAGAGTCCATTACAAAGCCTGTGTGTGTTATCCACACCCATTTGAGTCACAATAAAACCTAGTGTTGGGCCAAGCACATGGCTCCATGGGGGGTTAATTACTGAAAGGAGGGACAAAAATGACAGTTTTTAACAACATAAGGTATGTACAGAGTCCTCCAGCTTCTCCTTTTATGCACTGTTCAGTCAGACCATTTTTAGACTGCATGCGAGGGGACTTAATCTGAGCATGGAGAGATGCCAAGCAGAGAATGGACGAAAGTTCCTATAAAAAGAAACTGAAAGGGAAACTGTCAACTGAGGATAATTACTTTTAACTTATAACATTACCCCAATGAAAAAGGCTTTCCAATTATTTATGTAACAAGGCACAAGAGATTGGAGACACTTTGAATTTCCCTTCATGCTGAGGTGTTGTGCCTCCTGTTTGTAACCCCCTGGAATCCCATAAAGGTCCCCTAAAAATGTTTATACCAGAATGATTAAGGCAAATGTTTAACATATGTAGCTCCTGAGGCATGTGTCTCATACAGAATTCATACAGTGCCTATTTATACCTTCTAAACATTTTCACACTTTGTCACATTACAACCACAAACTTTTATTGAGATTTACCATGATGGACCACCACTATGCTGCCCATAATTGTGAAGTGGAAAGAAAATGATATATTGTTTTCAAAGTGTGGTATGCTTTTGGATACACACTGCTTTATTCTGATATCAGTACATAAACTTCAGCAGAAGCAGTAATGGTGTGCAATTAAATCTCATTATCACTGTAGCTGTTCTGTAAACAGGTTAGATATGTTAGAGAACATTACAACCAACAAGATCAGGGAGACCAAGGAACACAACAAACAAGTTATGGAGGAAGTTAAAAGCAGGGTTAGGAATATAATCAATAATTCAAGCTCCACCTAAACAAACAGGCCAGGAAAAGAAACTATGAATCACAAAAGCAGCCAAAAGCCCTATGGTAACTCTGAAAGAGCTGCAGAGATCCACAGCTTAGGTGAGAAAATATGTCTACTGGCCAACTGTTAGTAATGCACTTCATAAATCTGGCAAGTAGAAATCTATTGTTGAAAGAAAGCCATAAGAATTCAAGTTTTCCACAAGCCATGTAGGGAACACAGCAGCCATGTAAAAGAAGGTGCTCTGGTCAGATGGGACCATATTTACACTTTTTATGGTTTACATCCAAAAATGCTGTGTTTTAGCAGAAAAGTAACATTGCACATCTACCTGAATACACCATCACAATGGGGAAAAATGGGGCATTATTCTTTTCTTCAGCAGGTACAACAACACTGGTCAGAGTTGATGGATAGATGGATACAGATGAATACAGGGCATTCTTGGGAGAATACTGGTTAGAAGCAGAAAACGTTTCAGTTTTCTAGCAACACAACAACCCTAGATATGCAACCAGAGCTTCAATGGGATGGTGAAGCTCAAAGCATATTCATGTGTTATAAATGGCCCAGTCCATATCCAGAACTGAATTTTTTGCAGGACTTGATAATTGATATTGAGTTACCATCTATCCAATCTGACTGAGCTTAAGACATTTTGCAAAGCAGTGCTGGCAAAACTGTCTGTCACCAAGTTGTATAAAGTGGGTAGAAACATACCAAAAAAGATTTGCAGCCATAATTACAGTATAGATAATTTTACAAAGTGTTGACTGAGGGGCTGTCTAAATATGCATACCACATTGTTTAGCGTTATTTGTAAAAAAACAAAATAAAAATGAAAAATATTGTCTACCTTCTACTTCTCAGGTTTGTACCTTTTTGTTTTTCAATCTCTGTCCAAGGCAAACATTATATGGTCCACTGTATGGTTAAATAAATTAGGTCCTTACCAGATCTGGCTCAGGGCAAGTGAAATAAGGGACTGCTCGAGCCCCTAAATTAACAGGGGGCCCCCAAGATCACTAGAATTGTCACTAAAGTCCAGTTTTCAAATGCAAAGTAACTATACAACTAAATGTATCCAACTGATACTTAAATAATGATAGTGAGTGTGCAAAATAAAACTTATCCTTAAAAATGTTTGTGTAAATAATTGTAATCTGAGGTGCCTTCTATCCTCTACTGAGTCAGTACCAGCTCTGCAAGCCAGATGAATATTTCTTTAAGAGCTGAAAAAGGGTATTTTAATATTTCTACACATGCACACTTTCTCCCAGATGTGTCACAATGTAAACCATGTAAAGCAAATATGATTCAACCAACAGACTTCTAATTGTGAATTCAAGTGGAGAAATGTATTGTGTGTTTGATTATACTTAACAGTTGCAACGTACAATACTGGTCAGATGTATTATGTAAATATTTGAACACAGATAGTGTTAGGTAAAAGGGCCCCAGAACAAATTCTGGGTGGGGCCCATTACAGCCAAACTGGCTCTGGTCCTCGCGTCAGTTAAAACAAGTGGTGGTGGTCGGGGAGGGGGGCTGCTTCATAGTGGCTTGATTAACCTCGTTTGCTTCAGTAACCATGACTGTGTGGATGTACTTAAATCAGTTTACATGTGTTCATATTTATATTTGTGGACCCCTACAGCTTTTTTTGCTTTATGTAAATATGAAACTGAAGATTTCTGGCCTAGAGCTAGTTGCTCATCCATTAAATCAAGCAATGTTATATTTATTTACAGTGAAAAAATTTTGTTGGCAGGTTAATTGCAAGTTGGTCTGCAGAGCAGCAGACATCTCTCCATCACCTCAGGGACTGTGTAATCCAACACCAATTACATGAGGGGAAAGCTTTTTTTTTTTAGCCCTGATGGCAGAGCCAAGCAGAGTGGTGAGAAAATGTTTGCAACACATACAGTAGGCTCAGTAACACAAAGAGCTGGTATTCAGTAACATCTGATGCTCTACATTCTGTCGTGCTCAGGATTAGTCAGCTCTTTGTTTTGCAATCTGTGCATTAAGGATTAAGTGTGTGTCATATGTGAACAGTTTTGGTTTAATGGACAGTCTGGAACATTTTGGAGAACAGTACACGACTTAAGACGAGCAAGAAACAGCTTAAGATGCTACAAACCTCATTCCTTAAATGGGACATATCGTGTTTCAATCCTTCCTTTTCACACTTAAATCATTCAGTTGCGGTCTATATAAAGTGGAACTGCAATGCTTTGGTCTGAGGTGTGTGAGAGAGCAACTCCTTTTGGTGCGGTCTCTTTAGATGCTATTGAGGCGCTTTACACCCTGCCCCCCTCCAGGTCAGTGTTCCACTTCACCCCCTTCAGCCATTTTTGTAGACAGACATGAATATGAGGAGATTATAGAAAACTAGTGTAAGTCATTGGTTATCAAAGTGGGTACAAAATATCTCAGACGGCCTGCGGAGGAAAGGTACAAAATTTCTTTTGACAGATGGCTCCATTTCAGGCCTAAAATGTTCAAGTAAAGAAATACAACCAGTCTACAGAAGTCTGGTTTTAATCTTAATGTGACAAAATAAAAGAAAGTTCTTTTATACTAAGATTAAATCACATCATTGGTGAAAAATCACTCAGACGTCTTTTCCTGTTCTGATCTTATGATATCCCATTAAAAAACTAGCACATTACTGGGTTTTCGGTTAAAGTGAAAACCCAGCCTTAGGAGTCAAATGCTATGTTGTAGCTTATGTGAAAACAGCATGAATATGAGCATGCATGTGCCCTAACAGCTTGTAAATGAGGTTGCAGAAAAGTACATTTAACCCTGTCAACTTTATGAGCTTTGTTTTTATTAACCCTGATATCAAGGTTTTTCCTCAATAATTGTGGTTTGGACTTCATAAAAAGACTTTTACCAGAGGGTTTTTGGGTATCTGTAACAGCACTATATATAAAAAGAGACTCTTAATTCTACACTATAGTCAGTCATAAAACATTGTCCAATCTCCCCTTTATTTAAAAAGAAAATCCAAATCTTTGTTTATCAACTGCATGATCTTATCCACAGAAATAATCGGATTATATAGTTTTAGTCATAATTTATAACTTATCAAAACACATATTTCACTAGTGAAAAGGTACTGATGGTATTACAATATAATTTAGGTTGAAAGGTAGCGGAAAATGTTGTTTTACATTGCATCATTTTGATGTATTTTAAGTAGTTTTCTGTAATTAAGCACATTTGTGGAGTTTCTCAGTGGATTTTCTATGCAAAGACAAACGCTTTTCACTAGACAGTTTTGCATATATTTACATTGCTATACCCTAGCCCCAAAACATCTACAAATCCATCATGAGCAAAACTAATCCACTGGGTAACCTAACGCCACATTGGCATCGCTTTGGTACCCAGTGCTAAAGTGAGGAACCCTGAGCTTTCACCCTCCTGTCCTTTTAGTAACATACTTTGTGTCTTACCCCTAGGTCTATATACATTATATTCGAATGCTGATCAGCCATGCCCATTTCCAGATTTGACTGAAACAGAGACCTCCTAATTGAATCCTGAGTAAGTCATTGCTCTAAGCTTGTTAGCCTCAAACTAAATCATGGCACATTCACATAGGAAGGATTTATTTTATTTTGAAATGCTTTGAATTGTGTCATTACTCACAATAGAAATATAACATTTAAACATTGATTATGGGTCCCAAGCAATAAACTTTGAAATGTTTTATGTTCCTTTATGTCTCCTCTTTGTCTTTAGTTTCTATTTGCAGTTTATTATTTTCAACAAATTTATTTTTTTTAGAGTAGCTGCCAGGTTTAATCAACCTAAAATACTTATAACATCACAAAAAGAAGAGAAAGACAAGAGAATTAGTTTCTTCCTCGCTGCGAGGAGAACGGACAGAGATGTGCTTTCAGTTACAAATCTCCTACCGCTCTGAAAAAACACATCTCTCCGACACCTCTTTTTATTATCTTTAGGGTGGTCCCTAGTTACATGAACGTTGCTGCTCTGAAAGGGTGGGGAACAAACAGTAGCAACGTGACATAGATCATGTATCCCATTATTTTGTACAAACACACTTGCACAGTCTCCATATTCTTAAGATATGTGCGCTCTTTGCTCAGCACAATCAGCCTTCATCTTTATGATGTCCTCAACTGTGACTGCATCATCCCGATTCCACCTTTCCTCCTTGCCTGCAAACAACTCATCACATGTTTGCTTACACATACAACATGAAAGGTTATGAAGGTCAAATAGTAAAGTTAAAAAAGAAGAGGAAATATAAGATAAATCTATATACAATTATTCCAACAGAAGCATAAATTGATACATGTCTGAGTAAAGGCATTTTATTCATCTAGAAATTATAAACCTTGAATATATTAAATATGACTTCTTTAATTTGCTTCAATTTGCATTGTGATAAGGCAGGGATTTATCTGCCAAGAGAACCATTTATCCAAATAATTTATGACAGAATACCAGCTTCGACTCGCATATGACTAAACTCATTATCATCTCCTGTTTGGTAAGTCTCCAATTGTTTGGAATCCATTGAAAATTGCTAAATCATTTGCATTGAATATGACAAAGGTTAGCTGAAATGCATGAAAATGACAATTGTTATTGAAATAGTCCTCATTTTAAATATTTATGATGTGAAAGCATGTTGGCTACTTCATTACCAAGTCCACCTACAAACTTATTAAGGACTTTTTGGTCTTTTTTGTTTTGTGTTTTGGAAAAATTTATAAGCTTCAATGAACTTGGTGGAAATTGGCTAAATATTAAACATCCATCCTTCCATCCATTGGTCAGGCCACAGAGGTAAAAGCTACAAGAGGGAAATCCTGTGGAAACACTGCCAATCCAAACGGGTGTAGTCATCTTCCAGCATGTTCCCATGCTAGAAGGGCTACACACTCACTGGCAACCGTCTTTCCATCTTTTGCTCCATTCTGCCTCCACTTGTAAACGAGACACCAATGTAATTAAAATCCTCCTTTAAAAGCACTACACTTTGCCTGTGATGCAAAAATACGGCACATAGCCACCCGGCATGCATTTTGCAAACCTTCATGGTGACGTCATTAAGCAAAGAAAGATAGCCTGTTGACAAGTGAGCATACTGTTTTGAAAGTGTTTTTATATTTGCTCAGTGTTTGCCTTCAAGACATTTTACTCTCACAGTAGAACTATAACTGCCTTACAAGTCATAACACCTAACACACAGCTGTGATCATTGCCAGGTCTGCACAGGCTCTAATAATGGGGCATTGATATTGATATGCCTATAGCCATATTTACTTTGTGGCTCAGGCTGGAATCCACCCAGAACTGTGCTTTTATCTAGGAGTGTATTAAATTAATAATATTGATGTTTTTTTTTTTTTTTTTTTTACTAAGATCACTTAAACCTGGAGAATTATGATGTGTAAGATGATTTCCTGAAATCCCCATATGTTTTCTGTCACACCAGGCCAAAAGAAAATGTTTTGAAATGTCAAAAAATCTATTTAAGTGTCTGTGACTGCTTGCTCTTTCAAAGCTTCTTTATCTATTGAAGACCATAATGTAAAATCTCTTGTGGAAAATGTTAATCTAAGAAATAATGACACATTGTTATTTATGATTACCTCACCAAGTCTGCTTGATTAAAAAAGTGTTTTTTATGTCTGTGTATTTTAATAAGCTCCCTGAAACATTTGCGGGTTTAGTAATAGTCTCCTGGTATGCTGAAGATGAATTAATGTAATGAGCTCCTCTTTTGTTCTATACAAACTACAATATAACAGTCTAAACCCCTCCTTTCACAAATATGCCCCTTTTTATGCTATGCACTTACATGCATCATAAAGAACATCAGACTGTAAACAGTCCACCCCCAATGGCTCGTTAGATGTTCTCCCACTGTCACTGGAAATATATGTCATCAGGAGACCCACCCCTTCCTCTCCATATAGCCCCTCCATTATTGTCTGCTCTTTCCTTGTAATGTACAGACTAAGCTTTAACCATAACTTGATCCCAGTTGCCTCCCCAACCCCCATCTCCCTTTTCATGTCCATATGATGCAGAGCAGTTTAAAAAACAAAACAAAAGAGACATTTGATAAACTCTATCCCACATATCTTTTTGTTTACAACATCCCAATACGTCACAGATCCTTAATGTCAAAACAGATTTAGCTCTAAGGCAACTGTCATAGTTTGGACTGGTCTAAAGGTTTGGACTAATATGACCATAGTGTAATCCATCAGCTAAAATTAATCATGGGGTCTGGGTCAATTTGCCCCCTCGTTAATTATGACCTCCAATTAATACATGTCACTGTTTCACTGGTAACCGTGGAACTTATTGGAGTACAGCACAGTCTTTGTCATGTTCAAGAAACCAAATTGAAATGATCTGAATTTTGTGACATGTTTATTGTTCTGCTGTTGGTAGGAATCAGAAGATGGGTACTTCATAGTTATAAAGGGATTCACAAGGCATTTGTACAAAGAGGTTCAAAATGTGCCAAGAAAATATCCAAAAAACTGTTACACACCCTGAACCGCTGATAGTGAGCCTGTATGAATTGTAGCCCATCTCCTTCAAGGTACAATGAGTTTTGAGTTTAGAGATGGAACTCCACATACATTGGTTATAACGAGTGGTTATCTGAGCCACTTTTGCCTTTCTATCATCTCAAACAGGTATGGTCATTCACCAGTCCCATCTACCATGCCACATTCAAAGTCCCTTACATTCCCTTTCTTCAACATACACTGATGCTGGTTTTTACTTCTGCAAGTTGTCTTCGACAGGTCTAAATTCCTAAATACTTTGACTTAAATATGTTCAATGTTGCATCAAAATTGGACACTGTATCAGCAATTACTTTATCCTGAATGAGTAAAAAAAGTACAAAAGTTTTGAAAAGTCCAGATGGATGAAGTACTGATGCTTTCTTTCAAAACGCAAGAAACATCTCTCTATAAGTAAGGTAACAAGTGTGAGATGACATTTGGTAATACAGATGTTATGTCACTTAGTGAATTAATAAAAGTTCTGCTGGATTTTATACAAGAGAGATGGTTAGTCACTGTAAGTTTTTTCTTAATGGGTGAATGTGTGCTTACCCTTACTGCACAACAACCAACAATGGCAGATGGTCCTTAGTGCATCACAACTGTACAACAATATGAGGATTTCTATCTGTTGGAATGATGGTCTATTGGCTTATTCTACGAAGATATATGCAAATATTTGTGATAACCACAGATTGTCTTTTCAGATAAATGCGTTGCAGGTTTCTGCTCCATTATTGGATATGCATCTCTGCAGACTACTAGATGAACATAGATTTACTGGGAGAGAAGGAGATTTCAAGAGGCTTCATTGACAGGGGCCTTCTATCTCTGTCTCCTTCTTCTCAACCCCTTGGAGTCTTACAAACTTCAGAAGGCCCTCACATGGATTCAGGTTCTCTGCTGGAAGCCATACCACACGCAAGAAATGTACACATTTTTTTTGGGGGGTGGGGGGGTTTGTTAGACACATACTCCTCTTGAAACAAGTATATAAAACCTTTTAATTGCAAGCTTTTCCATGCAGGAGATAATCCTTGAGCGCTTTTGCACAGCGGGGACATACTTTGCAGACAGCTGGGCGATGAATCACTGTAAGAAGGAGAGAAACACTCAAAAGAGAGGCCAAACCAGAGAGCAAGCAGGACGTAGAGCTTTCACAATTTACGATGAAAAATGTAAACAGCTCAAGTTTTATGAGCTTAATAGGTTCTTCTTGTCAGTTGAGTTTTGTTAACAGCATGAGACATACCATACTAGTTGTACTTGGTCTTCAGACCACTTTGCTTTGGTCATTGTTCACCCTTAAGAAATCAGTGATGTTCTTGGAACATTTAGAGCCGAAAGCCCCAGCGGTTTGGTTTTCAAAAGTGTTTTTTCAGGATGCTTTTTATGCCCTCACAGTTCTCTTGGTCCAATATCATGCATCTCACCCAGCCCTGATTAATGCCTGGCCAGTATAATCATAAAAATCAATCAAATAGATCACTTCTAACAACATGAACAAGCTAAAGAGCTCAAAAAGCAACACATCATGGCCTGATCTAAACAAATTTAGATAAACAAACTGATTTGACATCTATCAGTCTGGAAGGTGTTTTAAAGCCATTTCTAAAGCTTTGGAACTCCAGCAAACCACAGTGAGAGCCATTATTCACAAATGGAGAAAACCTCGAACAGTGGTGAACTTCTCCAGAGTGGCCGGCCAACCAAAAATACTCGGAGTGGTAAGACGATTCATTCAGTAGGTCACAAAAGAACCCATAACAACATCTAAAGCACTGTAGGCCTCACATGCCTTAGTTAGGTGTTCATGATTCAACAGTAAATGGAAAGTGACTGTAAAAATGGCATCTACGGAAGAGTTCCAAAGCCAAAACCACTGCAGACCAAGGAGAATACAAAAACCTGTCTCACATTTGCAGAATAAACATTTTCATCATCCCTAAGATCTTTTGAAAACTTTATGGAGGCTTGATGAGACAAAAATTAAACTGGAAGGGGTGCATCATGTTACATCTGGTGAAAGACTAATAAAGCATTTAAGTAAAGGAACATAATACCTCCAGGCAAACATGGTGCTGGGAGTGAGATAGTCCTGAGGCTGTTGTGCTTCTTCAGCACCTGAAAGACTTGCTGAAGTTTATGACACCATGAATTCTGCTCACTTCCAGAATATCCAGAAGGAAAATAACCAGTCATTATAGATCCAGTATCCAAAGCAGACCAGTAAATTCACTTTTTAATGGCTCAAACAATTATAATAATAGTAATTGAAGATTTTTAAGTGACATGGTCAAAGTCTGCACTTAAATTTGATTAAGATGCTGTAACATTGCCTTAACCACTCCAATGTGGGTAAAACAAGTCTACAAAGAAGAGTGGACCAAAACTCCTCCACAGCAAGGCAAGACTCATTGCCAGTTTTTGCAAACAGTTAATGGCAGTAGTTCCAACTGAACGTGGCAGAACCAGCTACTCGGGGCAATATTGTTTTTTTATGTAGAACTGGTTGGATTGGATAGGTTTTTTTTCCTTAATATATGAAATCATTATTTGAAAATATTTCTCTAGTTAGGGGGCGACTGTTCAAACCTCTGCTCTTCACCCGCCTTGCCTGTTGATGGTGTTCAGAGGGCCCGAGGGCACTGCTTGTATAGCAGCCTCGCCTCTGTCTTGGGTTCTCTGGGGACTTGATAAAGTGGTATAAAAGTGCAGGCCATTTACCATTTATCTTTTTTCTGATATTAAATTAATGACTTAAAGCACATGAGTGTCAAAGAAGCCACAACAGAATCAGCCTTTAATGGAGCAAATACTTTTTCACTGTATATATTTATGCATGGTCTATAAATGCATAGATATAGAAAGAGGCTGTTCTCAGGCCCTCCTCATTCCTCTACAAGCCCACATGTGTTTTATTAGCTGGCAGGCCCATTGGACTGTAAATTCCAGCAGTGGGCCAGCTCAAGGCTACATGCAGCCCAAGGTTAAGAAAGATCTCAGAAAAAAAGGAAAATGGTGGGCTTGAGAGGATTCACCTCTCTTCATGTCCTCCTGCATGTGTTCTTTCTTACAAAGTTTTGCTACTGTTTTCAGGATTGTCTGTGTACTTTTACGTTAAGCATCAATCTGCTTTTTTTAATCTCTCTTCTCATCTGTTTCTCTTTCAGCTCTGGCTGCAGTCCAGTTTTTTCTTTGACATCCGGCACCCTATTTTGTAGATTCACCTTTGCTTCCCTTGCAGTCCTTTTACTCTCCATCTGGCGATTGCCCCCCCCCCCCCACACACACACTTTCTCTTGGTTTCTGTTAGTGCCATGCTGCATTCCTGTTCTCTGACTCCAAAACCTCAACCTTCCCGCAACATCAAACACTTCTGCGACGAGAGAGCTGCGGCTTGAACAATAGTTTCTGCTCGCCCCAGGACAAAATAACTCACTCCCACCTACACACAAACATAAGCATCCTCCGTCACCAACTCACATTCATTCTTGAGCCACAGTACTCATCACTGAAATTTATGTTTGCCTTTCTAATTTTCCTGTCTCTTTCCCTCTTCTCAATCAACATGACAATCATAATTAGAGTGCGACATAGCAGGTTGCGACCTGCACCACTCTGAAGCCCCTATGAACCTTGAAACCATCTGCAGGGTTACTTACATGATCCTTTGGAGCCTGGGTTTACAACTTTGAGTGTTACCAGTGAAAGTGTTTCTCTTTAAATACACTGGTAACTATTTTAGTATTTTAGCTAATTTAATCAGCTTATGAAGAAAATCACTGCAAGCAGCTATGGTGTCTGGTGAACCACATCTGTGTTGATTTTGACCACATCTTTTGGATCCTGCTGGAAAATCCAATGACAACCCATCTCCTTCTAGATACACCCATATGTTTTTTATATGTAAAGACTTAATGATGCATGAACTCTAAAAAGATTCCCATGGCCTTTGGAAAAGAGGCCCAAAGCATGAGAGGTTTTTCCTCAAATTCGTCCTTTTTCACACCACATCCACAGGAAGCATTTGTTGCCAAAAAGCTCAATCTTAGCAAACAGTTTCAGTAGAGTAAAGTTAATTCCACATGTTTACATTTGTGTTGGTAAAAACAGAAAAGGCTTTTACCTGGTGTCATTCCCAAGCGACCGGTTACCATATACAGTGTTGTGAAAAGCATTTAGTACCATCACTGATTTCTTTCTGGCACAACTGAAAGAACCTGATTATAAAACAAGTTTCAAAAAAGCAAAAACCACTATTCAAACAACATAGCCTAGTGTGAAAAGTAATTGCACCCTAAACCCAATAACTGGCTGTGCCACATTTGGTAGCTACAAATGCTATCAGCCATTGGTCTTTCACATTGCTATGGAGGAATTGTGGCCTTCTTTAACTCTTCTTTGCAGATTATTCTTCCAATTAAGCCACATTAGAGGGGTTTTAGGTATGATGTTTCTCTGGAATGCTGTTTAAGTTTTACGTCAGATGGGAAACACATTAAAGGAAAACAAAACGTTTTAAAGAAAAAGCAACACACCTAAATACCTGAGAACGTTTTGAACTTTTTAAAACAACTGGATCCCTCCTATGTAAAAAAAAAACAAACAACTAAGTCACTGTGATCAGATTCTTTTTAAATCCATTGTTTAACAGAGCTGTTTACATTCTGGCTACAAAAATCATGCCAGACATTTCTCAGTTAACTAAACTAAACCAAACCAAACCCAAGGGAAGGGTTCAATTAACTTGGTGGAGTTTAAATCAGAGGCTGGGCAATAGAGCTGCTCGCTAGGTATAACTTGCCCACTGCTGCTTTTTTCACTCCAAACATTCATAATTTCAGTAACAAGATTGATTATTTACTGCCAAATGTACACATGCTGCATGCAGAGCTTGAATAAAGACATGACTGTGCTTTTGTTTTTGACTGTCTCAACAGCAACCTCTCTAGGTATGCTAGCATTGCTGGTAGTAAACATTCTTTCACGCAGTCGATAAATAGTGGTTCTGCTAATCCTCTTTGAAGAAGCTCGTAAAAAATGCACTACCTTTAACACCAAATAGCCTGGAAGCTTATTAGCTCCCAGAGATTATTACTCTCCATACGTGATAGGGGTGAGTGCTTTCAGTACCCCAGATGAGGGATGCTCACAATGCAATTAAATAGTTTTTTTTTTTTAAATTGAACCTCATCCAAACTTTCAGTTTTGGTTTCCTTCAAGTACATGAGTCCTTCAGAACACTGCAGTAATAATGCTGCTCCAGGTAAAAGGTAAGTATAATGAGTTTACATTTCTCTGTGGGGGGGTGGAGGGTCCAAAAGCACAAATGAAAACTCCATTTAGTATTTGAACATATTTTGTTACAATCTCCTGACATTTTACAGATATAGCACAAACGGAAAACATAAAAAGGTTAAAGCTAGTTGTGAAGAGTTTATAAGTGGTGACGCCTTTGTGCTGAGCAGTTTACTTGTCTCTCTACCACCAGGTCTGGTTTCCATTTTCTCTGCTAACAGCCAGCTCTCCTCTGTGCTTCTCCTTCCCGCTGCCTTGTCCTCAGTTGGCATCTCATTTGCCATACACACACATACAGAGAAAAAAAAACCACACACAAACAAAAACCTTAATCCAGTATTTCCACACAAAATTCAAGCATCAGTTGTTTCATTTCATTACTCTTTGTTAAAAAATGTATTTAGTATTTCATTCAGTTTGAAGAATTGTCTTTTTGTACAATGAGTGCCATTAATGTAAACTTCAGGCACAATGGAATACCTGTGTCATGCTGTGCAATAAACCAGCTAAATCTGAACATGATGTTGGACTATGAGTGTTTTTCCATATGACAAACTTGGCATTGGTAGAGACTATGCATACACTGACATATATGAAGCTTTAAAAATTTTGACTGCTCATTGGCCCCAAACAAGACACTGCTAAGATGGGCTGTATGGGGCTCCAGCATACCTTCTTGTGTTTTTTGTAATCTCTTCTTTTTTTTGTTTCTTTTGTCTTCCCAGTTTCAAAAGACAGGATGTGGACATAATAGTAGACCACTATGCCAAAGACAAACAGCCACATGGAGAAAAAAATCAGATCAAAAGCTCTTGGGAGTAGAGTTTGTGGTCAAAATCTCATCGTATTTAATCAAAGTGAATCCATGCATAACAAATGGGCAAGTATACTATACTCCTGTAAAATATGTTTCCACTGTTTGGGACAATAAGCATTTGTTTGACAGTTTTGGTCAAGTCTAAGTCAGTGTTAATCAGAACTATGAGAAAGTTTACCTCATCAAAGAGGCTTCAGGCAAAAATATATCTTAGGCATTGGTCAAGGTGTGTTTGGACTGACAAACATGTTTCCTTCAATAACAAAAATTCTTATCAACGTCAAGGATGGAGAAGTCACACCTCCCAGTTGCTAGACCCAAAGGTGTTTTATTATAGAGTTCTCCCCTGTAACTGCCCACAAGGGTTGGCCAGGACTCTCTTCATGTGTCAGTTTGTAGCCTAAATCGCATTGAAACAGTAGTGCCCAAAACACACAACAGACACAGAAATATGAATTTTGCCATGGCAATACAAGTATTAGAAAAAGTAGGAAAAAGTCAACATTGATCATAATGTTTGGTTTCATATTCACTAGTTGGTGAGGTGTTCTAGAGGGTGTTACATAGAGCAGTCAGTGAAAACCTCGTTGCAGTCTCCTACAGCAAGAAATGGCCTGGATTGGCTGGGGTATTGTTTTGTAAAATCCACAACAGAAAAGTCCTAGACTTCTAAGGCCCTTTTTGATAATACTTTCACCATAAACATGCAACTAGAAACCAAATTTATGTATCACTATTATTCACATATTAAAAGTTGATCAACCAAGATAATCTGGCTGTGTATACTTTCATAACATACAACTGGGATTGTCGAACCAAAGGGAGCAGGGCAGATAACCCCCGAGCAGTTTGCGTAACATGTGTCTGGTATTTCCATATATCCAAAAATGCTGACTGTCCAAATGCATTCAGTGCTTGAAATACGACCACATTTCTAACCCTAACCCTTTCCACCCTAAACTGATTGTTATGTGTATTATATTATTATGAACAACATAATTCTCTGACACTTGAGGATCTTCAAGCTGCACTGCTCTCCTTGCACCAGAAGGCTGTGCTGCTTCTGTCTTTGCTTTGTGTCATATCTTTATGTCATACTCGGTCTGCAATCCAATCTTATTCTAACATGACATGGTTGTTCCAGCTTTGTCACTACCTCATGCAGTGGCTCAGAGGTACAGCTGTAGGTCAACACACAATTGCAACTATGATTTGAAAGGAGTTCCATTTAATTTGTCTCTATATTATTGAATTGTATTAAAATTTAGGGATTATGTGGGTATTCAAATTTCATGAAAAGGACTAGAGATTTAGTACACTGGTATACCATTTCCAACCTGTGCAAACCAAGATTTAACTTGGACTGATTTTCATCTGTGCTCATGTTTTGGTCCAACTTGCAAACCACCATAGTGTTTGCAGCAACAGAGACACATGTAAACTTCAGTAAAAATAGGGAATGGAGTCTCTCTGCAATTGCTGTTTCTGGCTTTGGCAACCAAAGCTCAGTCATAATGAATAGTTGAATACTAATCTGGGCTGTGTTCCCTGCAAACACTTTCATGTCTGCTTTTTTTGGCTTAAGGTTCTAGGTGGCTTTATTGATACCCGTAGGTAGATCCGTTTTGCAGTGGTTCAAAACATTCACACATTCATACAAACATCTTAACATACCCAGAACCATTCTGATAAATATAACAGTGGTCAAAGTGTCCCAAGCTCCATAAATAAAAGCAAGACAAGACATAGAAGAGGATAGCAAGACTTAAAAATTAGATAAATACATGTAAAAATAAAATCTTTATGAAACAAATGGGTTAAAAACTATAAAACTGAAAGAATATGGATTTAATAAAATCAGGTAAATTCATTAAAATCCATTTAGATTGGCAATATCATTTCAGCTTGTTCAATTCAGTAACAGCAGTCAGAACAAAGCTGTTTTTAAAATGTCTAGTCCTACATTTTGGACAACTTGTGAAGGGGATGAAAGTCATTATTTCAAACAGAAGTGGCTATCCGCTGTACATGCCAGCTATAGAGGGATGTAACTGATTGGGCTCTACAGTCAGGTGACTACAGTTTCACAACCTGTTCAAGGGAACTCATCTCTTTAAGAATTGTGTGACCAAACCATGACACCAAGAAAAAGGATAAAATTGTTTCTATGAAAGCACAATAAAAAAGGCTCAATATGATTCTATCAGTATTAAAATGGCAGTTTCCTCAAGCAGATGAGGTGCTGATGTGACTTTTTGCACACTGCCCCACAGTTGACTTCAAAATTCAATTTGTCCTCTAAAATAGTCCTAAGGTATTGTAAGGTTTGTAAGAATGCACTGTAATTAGGATTGTCATGTTGATTGAGAAGAAGGAAAGACACAGGAAAATTAGCAAACTAACATAAATTTCAGTGACGAGTACTGGGGCTCAAGAATGGTGAGGGAGGATGTGTTATATCTACTCTGATGCATTTTATACAGAATAAAATGTAGACTCAAGACCAACAATGTGTTGTTGATGGTCTTCAAGAAGATTTCCTGGCTGAAATCAGATTATTTTATATTTGAAACACAAAGAATTTGTTAAACGTTAGGTACCTGCTCTGATTGTTCGCCTAAACTGTTTTGTTGTAAAGATTTTGTCTTGCAAAATAGTCAGTTCTAAGCTGTTGTCCTTTTTTTTGCACAACACTTGTTGGATCTTGGCTGTCATTCTAATAGTCTACCATAAAGACAGGGTATGTTTGAAAGGCTTGTTCTCAAATACTAATTAGCGATGCCATAAGTGGCTAAGGATTGAATACGAAAATTTAAATCCTGTTCAAATAATATTTAACATCTTGTTCCCACGGATGTTCACTCTTATCATCTCTTGCTGCCCCTGTAATAAGTACCCACACCCCCCAACCGTACCCTCCCATAATTTTTACCAGTAGGGCTTTAGGGTGAGGAGGATGTGGTCTGCTTAGTAAGGATTTACTTCTGTTTTTCCCCCAACACAATTTTCTCACTCCAAATTGTGAGTACAGAGTCCCAAATCCATGCCATTCCACATCTGCAAAAACACACAATGCACAAGGCATCAGTGACTACAGTTTTAAACTGACCTTCATTACCCATGGAGGTTGTTTTATTACAAGCCCTAACAGTTCTAATGTTATCACAGGTAATCTTTGACATCATAGCACATTTTCATCTTTTGAATGCTTTATCAGTGTGTGTAAGCTGGCGTCAAGCCGCAATTTCGTACCCTCATGAAATGCAGCTCAGATTCACACTGTAAACAACAAAATTTTATATAATTTTTTTTTATTTCTCGTTGCTGAACTGGGAAAAATATAGAAAATAAATCAGGGATATAAAAAAGTAGAAAGTAGGGGAGAAACCAAAAACGGTAGGGAAAGAGAAAGAAAGAAAGGAGGTAAAGATGCAGGTACCATATGTGATAGTTTAATTGTCTTTGCAACTTGTCCAATCCATCTCCTTATCTGGGTCGGTGCCACATTCCAGACAAATGCAGCACTATCTCTGTGTCTGTGATGCTGGTAATGTGGCTATTATCTCTGTGATTTGCTGATACAAGATGTCCAATGAATCTCTTTGCAGTTAATTACAGGCTAGCTAGCCCCAGCCAGGTCAACGTAACTGTACTTCTCTTGTCAAAGTATATCGATCATGAATAATATAGATGTGCTTTCTTTTCAATTAATTATGAAACCGTTAAACTGCCTAAATGTTAATTATTAGCCAAACATAGTTGTCTGTTAGGACATTGCCACATTTTAAGACAGGTCAGTTGTATCAAATGAACACTTGGGAAAGCAACTATAAAAAAGATTGACACTGGTAAGCATTTTCTCTCTGTAAGACTGCAAATACATTCAAGAGCTCAGTCATTGTCAGAAGGTGAAATGTAGCTGTGGGTTGAAGGACCAGCTTGACCTTAGAGTCAACTGAATGATGACGGGGTGAGAATTGGCTGCTTTCTTCTTTTAAAAAGAGAACAGAATAGAGACAGAGAAACGGAAATGGAGTAATAATTTGACATAAGCCTAATTGCAAATGTGTAGGACTGTTATAATCTTCCTAGCATACATTTCCCACCACTTACAGGGGAAATCTGTAAGGGAGGAAATACTTGCTTTTTTGTAACATTTTAGGTTTCCCCCCAAAGAGTAATAACTAGTTGAGTCACCGTTGATACCACCAAACTGTTATTGGAAGACTTTATAATGTTAAAATTCTGGCACTTCAGAGGAATATTGATTATGTTGACCTGTTTAAGGTCACACCACACCCTTTCAGTCAGGCTTATGGCCAGACTTTGACTAGGCCACTTCACATCCTTCTTTTTTAGTTAGGTAAACTTGCTGGTTTATAAGTATGCTTGAGCTTAAGGTTGTAAACTGATTGGCAGACAATCTTCTACAGGAATTTCTGCTAGAAAGCAGAATTCCTGGTTCTATTAGTTACAGCAAGTCAGTCAGGTCTGGAAAAAGCAAAGCAGCACAGACCATCACATTACCGCCCCTGTCATGATCTGCCTTTGTTAGGGGTTGTGAGTTATGTCTGCTTTCTCTGCCATGTTCTTCTGTTGCTGTTATTTTAGTTCATTCATGTTTAGGTTTATCATCCATTCCTGTGTTTAGATTACTTCCTTGGATTCCTGTGTTTTAGTTTGGATTTTATTATAGATTTGTTTCCTCCCTGTTTATGTTCTTTAGGTAGTCCCATTGTGTACTTATTCCTGTTCACTTAGATGTTCCTGTTGCTTTCCTGGACTCCCTGCTCATGAGTGTTAATTAGTCACCCTCCATTAGTTCCCTGCACTCCCCCTTCCACCAGCTGCTTCTGTTTCCCCCCTTATTAGTTCCCATTGTGAATTGCTCCATTCTTCACCCTACTGCAGTATTTATACTCTCTGGTTTCATCATTCTCCACTGATTCTGCCTGGCTACTATGCTCCATGACTCACACAAACTCTCTCTCTCTCTCTCTCTCTCACACACACACACACACACACACGCACACAGCAATCTGCACATAGACCTGTGGTTTTGACACAGCTTGTTTTGGATCATGTAGAATGTGCATTTTGTGTTTTCTTGGGTTATCTTTGCTAGTATAAACATTTATTTAATTGTCTGAAACATTTGTGTTTGACAAAAAAGCTATTTTCCTAAATTCCAAACCCTTCAATAGTAATGGTACTCTGTACAGCTGTGACACTCACAGAATGTGATAAAAAGCTGGGACGGCTGCTAGCTTCTGTGGAACGATTTAGTGCACACATGTCAAATTTCAGTTTTTGAAGGCCCGTGTCCTCCAACGTTTTGATGTGCTCCTGCACAGTCTGGAGAACTTGACAGCATTCTGAGAGGGAATTCGGCCTTAAGATCTGTGAAGTTCCAAACAGCGAGCCAAGCACACAGCCAAGCAGACAGCCCCGCTCCAAGCACTGATGCTGCATCCCGTCCCCCACCACACAGTGCTGCGACGGTAAGGCAACGACCCTTAGCTTCCCCGTGTCCGACCTCAATGATGTCCGACCTCTTAAGGGAAGCTGCTAATAGACTGGAGGAAATAGAACGCTGTTAAGAGGTCGGACACCGAATGTCTGCCTGCCGAGTTCACCATTGCTAAACAATTCTGTTTGGTGGGCAAAAGCCATGCAGATTTGACCTATGCAGGCTAAAGCTAACCAGCCAATAGGCAGAAGTTGACGCCTGAGAACACAGCCCCTCCTCATTTGCATAATGATTCAGAAATGCATATGGAAATATAAAAAACACAGGCATAAATAAATAGCATTGAATAAATAGAGTAAAGATATACAAAGGAAAAGGACTACCTCTTGAAGCTCATCAACAGAATTCCAAGAGTGTGTGGAGCAGTAATCAAAGCAAAAGGTGGCTACTTTGAAGAACCTAGAATATAAGACATATTTTCAGTTGTTGTTTCACACTTTTTTGTTCAGTATATAATTCCACATGTGTTAATTCATAGTTTTGATGCCTTCAGTGTGAAGCTACAATATTCATAGTCATGAAAATAAAGAAAACTCTTTGAATGAGAAGGTG
>JAHUTJ010025511.1:0-24823 GCA_036250325.1 Characodon lateralis | reverse complement strand
TTATTTCCAGCTGTCTCACTCCTATCAGTTGTTGTGACAGCAGCTCGCTGTCGAAGTCTCCTTTTCCCAGGGGAAACGGGGGCATTTCTCTGTAATTCTGGCCATTCTAATTTATTCAGTTGCTGAGATCTTCCAGTGAGTCGTTCACCTTGATTTTTTGGGCATGCCCCTAAAACATGCCAGGGGGTTCTGCCGGTAGGTTTATTCTCAGTGTTCTGATTGCTGAGTTGTTGAGCTGGCTGTCACTGTTTACAGGAGCTTTGAGGCTTGGACTTGGAAGTCACCTAGGAAGGAGCACACAAAGAGGTAAACAACTTTGGCATGAACACAGAACTTAGAGCTTGGCCAGATCATGTTACCACAAAGGCTAACACTTAGGCACTGGAGTGCTGACAGCTCCACCGTCTCATACTCCTCCAGATGAATGAAGATGAGGAACACCTGCTACTCTCAGCACTAGGAGATCTTGGCGGCATCTAACGGTGTGTAAGTGTAAGCAACAGGCAAAAATACATTGAAACCCCCAGACTCCAACAATGCAGAAAGACCCACAACCAGCAGTCAAACCCAGGACCTTCTTGCTGCAAGGCAACAGTGCTACCAACTGCACCACTGTGCAGCCCAGTGCCCACCATCCTTATTGGAAGTCTTTTTGGAGTATGTTGCAATAGCATAATCTCATTGTTAAAGCTTAAAAAAAATTACCTGTAGTTTAAATTTAATTGATTTAATTTTAGTTTGTTCACTTGGGGAAAACCATTCCAAATTTTAAGGGATAGTTCGGAGTTACTGAAGTGAGGACATGTTAACAGGTTATAAAGTAGTTAATGTCTGACCTGCACTAAACTCATTCTCTTGGCATCTTCATTTAGAATGCATCCAGATTAGCTGATCTCAGAGAATTTTGATAATAGCTTGTCCAAGAGGGGCTGAGACCAAAGATATTTCATTTTAAAACAACTTAAATCTAAATACATTTTATAATAGTCTATAGTTTATGCAAATGCATCTTGGCATTGGACAGTTATTTAAGCAGATGCAGATTATTATTTACATGGGAAATGGAAGCAAAAGGTGCACCACCAAAAAGCTTTCTTGGGAATCACACCTGAACAAATTAAATACCCAAATTACCTAATAAAAGTTGTAGAGTAAAATAGCATTAACTTCATTCACCATAATAATTTAGATTTTTAAACTGCTTTAGTTTTACACCAGGCAGTTACTTTAACCAGAAACACTTTACATGTCCTGTCCATTGGTGGTGCATGGCCTCCTATTTTTATTGCTTGCATAAATAATCATCAGCTTCTGAATAAATATGCCCCAATGTAAATGTACCTATGGTTTAAAGGTTAATAAAATAGCATTATGGTAAACCACTATAATGGTTTTTAAAAAGTTGTTGGAATTGGCTTTGTTCTTGCCACTGGACTAGCCTCTTAAACCTGATTATAGCTCAATTACTGGATATATCAAAATAGATCTCTACTCCAGGTTTTTATAATAACTGCTTATAACCTCTTAATGGAACCTCTTAAAACTTAAAACACTGAGAACAATTTCGGATTTCTTTCTTTTTTTTTTTTTTTTTTCTTTCTGCCACAAAATTACTGGCTGTCATACTTACTGTTAGTGTTGTGCAATTTCACCCTTAACAAATCAGTTCGAAAACCAGTTCATCTGGGTTAAAATGAACAAATGTATGTTCATAGTTGACCACCTAAAGATTTTGAGATACGTTCACAGCTCTAACATAAGCTAGGTCTTGTTTACGTATCGTATTTCGCCTGAAATACAGTTTACATATACATATGTAAGTCATGACGTCATTCGCAAATTAGCATATGGATTTTGCCATTGCCTAGCATAAATTTTTTTTGGCTAGGTTATATTGCTCTTTGCTCACATAAACTGCACTCAATTTTGGCTGAATACCTAAAACAGCTGCTCATTTGAAATTGTTAGTGCTTTCAATGTCTCGGAACAAGACCAAATTCTTTTGCAGAAAAGCGCTCTATTTTGGCGATGTTTGGTAATTTTTAGTATCCTTATTATCAACAAGTGAAGGTAGTTATGGTTTGGCATGCGTTTTATTGTGTTTTGCCATTTTAACTGTTGTTGCACAGTCAAAAACATACAGTAATACTGAGTAACTGCTAAATTGTCTGAATTTCTGTAGCACTTTTCCAGTCCTACCAACTACTAAAAGAGCTATACACTAGAGCCACATTCACCCAGTTGCACACACATTCATACACCGATATGTAGAGCGTTATAGGCAACTTCAAGTTAAGTGCCTTGCTCAGGGGCAAATCAACATGGAATCGAAGCCACAACTTTCGGAGTATAAGACAACTCCTCCCCCACTGAGCCGCTGTCACATCCTGTAGGAAAGTTGATTTCTTTTTTGGTATAAGGGATGGAAAAACTCACTCATTGCACCTTTGTTTATTAATCTAAACCAAAAAAAAAATAGATCCTGTTGGCCTTTGCATAACTTTTATTTCATAAAACAGTTGTGAACCACAATATTCTTCTGTAATAAAACCCTTATTCTGTGTAAGCACACATGCTGATCAGTTTGCTGGCCAATCGCTGATAACATAGTGATTAAAGTGTTGGCAGGTGCCAAGTCCTGGAGGAAAATCACATAAGCATCTCCTTAAATCTTGTTAGCAGAGGGAAGCATGAAGTGCTCTAAAATTTCCTTCTACACAAGTGCTCTAGCTCTGGACTTGAAAAAAACACAGTGGACTAATAGTACCAGGTAACAGGGTTCCCCAAATAATCACTGGCTGTGAAAGTTTCAGATATTGATAGCAAAATGAAATACAAGATTTGTCTTCATCTGAAATGACTGAAATGATTTTTGGAAGCAGTGGGAAATGAAACAATCATTCTTGTCTTCTCTAATTTAGCAGATAGAATGGAAGGATAAGAAATGATTATTCATTGGGAACCATATAAACATAAACTGCCAAGTCTGTATTTTGTCATGTCACCTCAGATTAAATAAGGTCACGAGTGTCTCCATTCTAATAAACAACTTCTTTTTTCGAAAAACCAAAACCCACATAATGGTTCACCAGCCATCATAGAAACATACAACAAGTTTAGGAGTTGTCTGTCTTCATATGCTATCTGCACTTTACAAGTTCAGCTGCAGATTACACCAATAGTATTTGTACAGTACTGTGCAAAACTTCTACGCAGGTGTGAACAAATGCTGTAAACAAAGAATGCTTTCAAAAATGGAAGTGTTAATAATTTATTTTCATCAATCAACAAAATGCAGTGGATGAACAAAAGAGAAATCTAAATCAAATCAAATCAATATTTGGTGTGGCCACCCTTTGACTTCGAAACAGCATCGGTTCTTCTAGGTAGACTTGCACACAGTTTTTGATGTAACTCGGCTGGTAGGTTGTTTCAAACATCTTGGAGAACTAACCACAGATCTTCTGTGGATGTAGGCTTTCTCACATCCTTCTGTCTCTTCATCTCATCCCAGAAACACTTGATGATGTTGAGATCAGGGCTCTGTGGGGGCCATCCCATCACTTCCAGTAAGTCTTCTTTACGCTGAAGATAGTTCTTAATGGCTTTGGCTGTATGTTTGGGTTCGCTCACTTAGTATTTTGTAAATTGATAAAAATAAACTATCACTATTTATATTTCTGAAAGCATTCTTTGTTTACAGCCATTTTTCACAACTGCCTAAAACATTTGCACAGTACTGTACATGTGGTGGCCCACTGTCACAGTGGCAGTAATCAATGCATGAAGCCTCTACAGAAGAGACCAGAGGAAACTAATGTCCAGGCAGAAACTCATGCCCCTGCAAAGGTTCCAAGGTTCTGTTGGCACTTCTCTCATGAGTGCAGGAAGGGGCAAAATCAAGGTTGGAAGTCCACTATCTTATGCAGAATGTGGAGGAACACCTACACCCTTCAAGAAGCCAACCTTTGGGATGCCCTCTGATGTGAGAAAGGATGGCATTGACCATTCTCCGGTATGGGAAACCAGACAAAGATGCAATCACTGCACAGGCTTCACCCATGTCTACTGTGAAAAATATAAGGTGGTTCTTTGCTTGAAGAATGAGAGAAACTGTTTTAAATTATTTATAACCCACATTAAAAATGTGTTAAATGAAAAAAAAATTCTATCCTAATCTTCCAGGGGTAGGAATGATTTTCGTGTTATCTTTAGGTAGGTATCGTGTCAAAGTAATATCCACATTGATGGCAGGACCCAAAGTTTTGCAACAGAATATTACCCAAAGCATCCCACTGCCATCGCCAGCTTGCCCTCTTCTCATAGTGCATCCTGGTGCCTTGTGGTCCCCCAGGTGAGCACCTGGCCATCCATGTGATGTAAAAGTAAATGTGGTTCATCAGTCCATGCTGCCTTCTTCCACTGATCCATGCTTCACATTTCTATTGTAGGTGCTTTCAAAGGCATAGCAGGATCAACCAGCATAGTTGTGGCATATAGGGCTTTACAGGCCTATATGCCACAAACTATGATGTACTGTGTATGAAGACTCTATTTGTTTGTCACAACCAGCATAATTTTCTTCAGCAACCTGAGGTATATTAGTTTGTCTTGTCCTGTTGCTGATAAACCTCTGTTCCTTAAATGGGCCATCTTAGATAGATACTACTTGTATATTCCACTTCTAGGCATCAATTCAGTGTTGGTAGACTTTTGGTTCTTTTGTACCTTGCAGTGAGATATCTTTGCTTGGTACTTGAAAATGAGTACCTTTGTGCAAACAATCCATAATAACCACTCTGTATTGTTAAGGTGAAAAAAAAAAAACAATTGTCTTGTAAGGGGGTGAATACCTGCAGTGAGGTGAATAATGGTTTAGTAGGTCAAACTGCAGTAAGCTGCATTATGCTTGACATCATTTGACCCAAATTGATAAGTGCTGACTGTGGTGCAAACTCTAAGCCTCATATGGCAATTATTATTTAGTGTTGTTCCGTCAACAAACTATCAAAATGACAGAAACAAACGAACTGACCTGTGTTGAGAATTTAAATCATTTAGTTTCACACTGTGTATGCATGTGTAGGCATATATCTGAAATATATTATGTATTGTGTTTATAGTCTGCTTGGTGAACCTATGACCTCGGGGAGAGAGGGGACAGCAGGCTTTAGGCTGGAAGAATGGTCAACCCCACGACAGGATGTTTGCCTGTACCCGTAAACAGTTAATGCCAGCTTTTAGGCATGGTATGAGCGATAAAGTACTCACATAGGTGGTAATGATTCACAGTGGCGACACAGAAATGTAGAAAACTCCATTATGTGGCTGCATTAATAATGCCTTAAGAGGAGGTTTCAACAGTCAGCTTTGAAGTTTGTTAAAGGTATAAAAAGCTTTAACTCTGATAGTGAGACAGACCACTTGGTGAATCCAGCCATAAGCTTTGCTGACCCAAGTCTTTCCCTAAGGCGACTTAGGTAATTTTTCTTCTTTGTATTATTCTTTTGTACTCAATTATGCATTGGAAATCATTGGACTTATGTATCAAATTAAACTTGTGTTAATCTTAATTTCCTGCTCTTCTCTGTTCTTTCTCACAACATCCGGACTGGGTGAGGTTGAGGCCGTGTGTTATTAGTGGTAGAATTATTATACCTCAACACCAGCTGGTATGAAGATTAACCCAGAGCAGAGTAGAAGTGATGTTTCATCTCCACATAGGGTGGTCTGAAGTCTGACTGAAGGATTCAACCTCACCTTTCTATAACCATCATTGTCATTTAGTCATACAGTGGATCATCCACTATATAAAACCTATATGCACAGTATGATCGGTGCTTTCTGTTTCGGATACCATGCGCGCCTTAGCGAGTGCAGTGGATTGAACAGAGAGGGGCTCCTTGTGCATCCGAATCTTGATCCTCCAATGAATTGACACAGATAAGTAGTTTTGTGGTCTGCCTCGCATTAACGAGCGTCCAGAGTTTTTTTTAACTCAAGAATTGTAATTCATAGACCTTGTCATCTCCACTTGAGACTGTTTTTAAACTTTAGATGAAACATGACATAAAGCATTGGCTGAAGTCAAAAAGTATTTCATTGAGAAAGCTTTCCATTTTACTCAGAAATTAACGTTCACATCAGTGGGTGAAGAGGATGATTAAATACTGCAAATGAACAGAGGAAAAACACAACTCAGGACAAAAAGGTTTACGAAACACAGTATCCATATACATTTTCTCTAAAACAACTAGGGAGAAGAATTAAAAATTGCTTTACTACAGGTTTCTTATTTGTAATAAATTTCATTCCTATTGCTGAACATTAAAAATCTTTAACAGACTGTCATTCAGTGGAAGCTGAAATTTAATGAGAGTGACATACATTTGGTGTTTCAAATGGTTTAGAAATCATGACCTCACACTGCCTCTTTTATTATAACTGATTCTTCGTGCTTCATGTCTTGTGGCTTTCTGGACTTTGCATCCAGAACCACTACAGAAATGCCTTTTAACTTGTAATTTACAGTATCACTTGGCCAGTTTTTTTTTTTATTTTTATTTTTTATATATTAAGAGATTTATATAATTATTATTATTAAGCAAGCACAAACTAGTGAATGAATTGGGACCTCAGCCCAAACAGCTGGTTTGAGATGTTTCCAAAGTACGTATATCTGTCTATCTATCTCTCTGTCCATCCGTCCGTCCATCCGGCTAAGGTTTCTGCATCTCCACAATCAGTTCCAGCCTTGATGGAAAGTTGATCGGGATTTCCATTTGCTTTTCAGCTGCAGGTAGTAGAGCAGTGGCAGAACCACCACATGTATAGCAGCAGCTTTGCCTCATTGCTTGAAGTGTTGCAAGCCTGAAGTGGAGATAATTAGGTTGGAGGTTTGGCTTGAGACTAGCATGGCCAGTCTTACTTCAAATTCTCTAAAAAGAGGTATAGAGTCTTGCTTAGGCTTCACATCATGAATAGGCAACCACTGCTCTTGCCAGTGCACACAATCTTACCACAGAAGTTTGTATGCATGCTGAAAACAGTTAAGGAGCACAGCATTATGCATAATGGGAATTTTGCTGCACACTAGAAAATCCCACAAAGTCCCAGCAGAAACCATTTGTGTTCTGTATGATTCATAATGTTGTGGGACAGTCTTAGTACAGTGCTCAGGGGGCAAAACTAAAATAAACACTGTTATGGAACTACACAGCAACACCATTTTCTCTTTGTCAGGCCTTGCAGTCAGCGTGCTGGAGCTTTGCTCAGCCAGCAGGTGCTCCCATAAATCTGAATTAGAGCTATTTGGATTAGGCTATCATATATTATTACTCTGGCATGATTTGTTTTTCACTGTTATGTTGTAGCTTATGGCATTTTCCCTTCTACCCACAAATTCAAAATAAGGCTGATTCTTGCAAAACAAAAACCTTTCATGTTTATTGTGCCAAGTTAGGCACAATAAACAATAACTGAACTGAATGATAAAGCTGTTGAGCTTCCATCCTAGACTGACTAAAAAGCAAAAGAGACAACGTTACTGTTATAGTTACTGTCAGATTGCAAATCTAACTAGCTCCAACATATTTCTATTTTACCTCCAAACCTAAACATAAATGTTTCACAGTAAGATTAATAATAAGGAGAATGTAGATCAGACTTCTTAGACATTACTTTGGGGGCCCCTCATGGATTAGTATTAGGCCCATAATTGTTTATTTTGTATATCAACACTATATTTAAAGGATCAAGAATTCTAAAATCTGTCTTGTTAATGGATGACAAAAGTATTTATTTATTTATTTGTATTTGGAGAAAGGCACAGCAGCTTTTGAAGACATTAACAACAGAAATAGACACATTAAATATGTTATTTAACTTAAAAAATTAGTCATTTATTCTGGTCAAAACCACTTTTCTGATGTTTCAAAATCTGAAGATACCTGGACATACAAATATACAGTTTACTATTTAGTATATGGTAAATGGCCTGCACTTGTATTGTGCTTTATCAAGTCCCCAAAGACCCCAAAGCACTTTACACTACAGTCAGTCATCCACCCATTCATGCACACATTCACACACTGACAGTGGTGAGCTACATTGTAGCCACAGATGCCCTGGGGCACACTGACAGAAAAGAGGCTGCCATACACAGGCACCATCGAGCCCTCTGACCACCATGAGCAGGCAAGGAGGGTGAAGTGTCTTGCCCAAGGACACAATGACTGAGACTGACAGAGCAGGGGTTTGAACTGCCCCAATATATCAATATTTTATCAATATAAAAATTGATAAAAATAAATGAAAGCATCCAGAAGGTGTGAACATACCCACAACAGTTTAATTAAACAAGAAGACCAATTAGGATTGTACACAATGTGGGAGGGAGGGAACACCCAAACACACTCACACTAAAACTGGCCGATTTGATCAAATTCAATACAGCAATTCGCTTTCAGGCAATTTCAAAAAGTGTTCAATAATGTATGGTGGAATTAAAAGTCCAAAAAGGCAAAACTAATAAAAAAAACAGTCCATTTGTTCAAAAAAAGGATTTTGGGTATTTCTGTTTGTGGATCTGTGGAGTAGTTATCATAACTGTGTATTTATGTTTGCAAGAAAAAGTCTAGCGGGGGCAGGAAGACCTAGTTATGGAGTTCCTGTGGCATTTTGAAGAAATGTGGCTGTCCTCAAGGTAGACAAATGCGAAAGGATTTGAGTAATCTGGGAATAAATCTCTAACTAATGACTGTAAAACAGTGGAGGCATTGGTAAAGTCAAAAGGCATCAAAAGTATCAAAAATGGCCCACGGGTCTCTGTCTTCAATGCTGTTTTTCATTCACCTCGTCGGTGGTTTCTGATAAGGTGGTAAGCATTCCAGACGTCAAGTTTGTTAAAAATGTTTAAATTAGAAAATATGGGATAGCAGTGTTTATGTTGTAGCATATAAGTAATAATGTCAGGTGATATAATCAAAGGGAGGACAGGAAAGTTTTCACCTACTTAAGCAATTTGTATGCTTGATAAGCTTTATTGTTGTTTTTTTTTGTGTTTTTGTCTTTTTAACTTACATTTGAAACAAATCAATAAACTAAACATATATAGCATCAGCATTCTCAAACAGCTAATTTACTTGCCTCCTGATAAAGACAGAAGCCTGTTCTGAGGGTTTGGCCTTCTATGAGGCTCCATTCTCATTTCTCTACAGTGCCGTTTGTCTTTCCAGCTGCCTCCTTGCCAGTAAGCACCACCTCTTCCACTCCTCACTTCTTCCACCATTGTGAAGATGCCAGGCCACAACTGTCCTGCATGCCATGTTCACTGGATGGTTGAACAAAGCTTGGAGAGAGAGAGCAGTAAATACACAGCTCTTAAGTGAGTCAGACCTAGTCAGGCGGGATGGCTGAAAATGTCTTCCCCTTTGATTCTGGAACGGAGACAGAAAACAAACGGAGTCTGACTTCCTTACTTTCTCAAGGTCTTAGACATGACCCGTCTGCACCCCTAGGTCTCTCAACCTGACACAATGGAAAGAGACCCCAAATTATCTCCTTCATTCCTTATATCCTTTCCATTCCAAAACAGTAGATGGTGCTCAGTGGCACAGCCAACAGCCACGTTTTCCTGCTCACACAGTGATGATCCAGAGAGTAATTGGTCAATAGAAGTTGGCATGCATCGGCTTGTGTGGCTTCACAGACGGCGATGACTCATTGTGTGTTCAGCCTCACTCGTCATACCATGGACATAAATGCCTGCTCCAAGGAAAATACTAAATCCAGAGGGATGAAGTGATTATTAGCAGAGAAGTAAAAATATCCCATGAATAATTACTGCAACTATAACGCATTTATCTTGCCGCTGAGGGAATGTGTACACAACAAGAATATTATCTGTCTGCAGAGTGGCTGCCAGCAGGCTCGACCCATTTGGCTGCAAGCAAACATAGGAGTTTGGCAACTAGTTATCACAGGGCTCACATCTTAGCAACTAGATGGCTGATTATGGCTGATGAACAAAGGATTTCCATTTTAACACATCAGACCATTAAGTTGAAAATCTGTGTTGTGTCAGTGATCCAGACGCTAAGAGGGACAGAAGGAGAGCGCGTGGCACAGCTACAGGTAAGATTTGGCACTTTGTGGACATGCAAATAGTGCATTATATATGTACGCGTGCAGGAACACAAATCATTACACCCTTACATTTACCACTCTCTCCCTGCGGTGCCATGCAACACACCTGCTGTTCTCCATTGATTAAACAAACAAGGTTAGGGAGTGAGACGCAGTATGAGATGCATTGTCAATGCAGAGAAATCTGACATACAAACACAAAATGGCATCTCATCAGACCAGTTTCTTGATTTGCATAAAGGAAACTTAATGCACACGCCTGGTAATTGGGATAAACCTGTTGTGGAAGGTAAAGCATGCAGGGAAGGGAAGGACACAACATAGTAAGAACGTAAATAGACTGAACCTCCATGACGCTTTTCTAGACATACAATACTCAAAGCCCGAATTCGCCCGTCCACACACATTCATACACCATTTCCAGAGGTCGGTGATACAGCAAAAATATCAAGTATTTCTACAGTAACAACATGATCATAATTTTATAACAATTTCCCTTTGTGAAAATAAAGCTTTCAAATAAAAACATTTAACAGAGCATTTCTGCCAAAGTACATTTTGGATTATTTCTTATCTTCAGTTGTTTTGACTGAATATTTTAAGTCTGTTTAACAAAAGAAAAGGGACCGTGTTTGCTAGGTCCTCGGTGGTTCAGGGCTAAGTTTTTGAGTAGAATTTTGGGACAAGCAAACACATTTGCTGGTTATCTGTAAAACCTCTGGTTTCATGTGCTTTGTGTTTAGCTCTGTACGATTTGTATTGTTTGACATGGCTTTTGATCAGGTCCTCGCATTTGCTGTTTTTTTTTAGCTACTTTCACTCACACCTCTCTTTGGTCTTCTTATGTTCCTTCAATATATATGAGGTCCTCCATAAGACCTGTTAGAAGAGAAGCGTCGCTTGTTGGTGTTGGTCTTTTCATGTTGATTTTTTTTCCACATACTTCTCTTTGGGCTTCTTATCTGAACATACCAGCACCCTTTTTGCTCAGTTTATCCATTAACATAAGTTTTGCTTTTTTGTTTTTTCACACACAGCTTTCTCTTACCTTTGAGCTTTTGTTTGAGTCATTCACTTATGCCACTAGGACACATCCTCGATGTGTCCCAAAGGCAATTATTTATTTTTATTTTTAATAAATTTCCTGATTTCCTCAAATATGGTGCCTTTGAACTTTTTCACATTTTGGCACATTACAACCACACTGACATTTTGTGTGATAGACTAATACTAAGTACAACAGTACAAAGTAGGAGGTGGAAGGAAAATATTTAGTTATTTTCTACTCGTAAATATTTATAAATATAAAAAATGAAAATAAATGAGAGTGCATTTTTATTTAGCCCCCTTTACTCTGATACCCTTACATAAAATTTATTGTAATAAATTGCCCTCATAAATTACCTAATTAGTCAATAGAGTCTGTCTGTGTGTATAACTCATCAATAATGTTCCTGCTCTTTGACGGCCTCTGTGATGACTATTGTTGGCATGTAAGAGAACAATACAGATGACAACCAAGAAACCAGACAGGTGAGGAATAAAGTGTGGGAGAAGCTTAAAGCGGGGTTCTAAAACAAAATCCCAAGCTTTAAACATCTCACTCAGCACTGGTCAATCCATTATCTGAAAATAGAAAGAGTTTAGCTTAATTGAAATTATTTACAACTCTGGGTGACATAAAATTATTGGTTGAATGTAGTGTCAGTCAAATAAACTGAGCACTCAGAATTACTGAATATTTATCACAGCCATTTTAGTAGGTAGCTGCTAAACTGCTAATTCACAACTCTGCCTATAATGAACAACTGGTTGCTTTAGCTTCAAGTACTCACACCAACGTAATATCAAAATTCACTCTCTCACATTATGGTCTTAATCCTTAAAAAAATAGAAATATCCATCAACAATAAGATGTGTGTCCTTTAAAAACTACGGTTAATGAAATAGAAACCACGAACAGCAACAAAAACCAGCACTAACTGGGGGCGAAGCGGTGGCACAGGGGTAAAATACGTAACCCATATTCAGAGTCTTCAATCATCGACGCAGCTGTCGCAGGTCTGGAAACCTTTATTAATATTCTTAAAATGATAGCGAGACAAATAAAAATTTTTGTAGCACAGCCGAGCACAAACGTAGCACAACTGATTGATACTAATTTTGTTTGATCTCATTAATCTGGTGGCTGCACTAAATCATACTCCACCCAGGGCACCGATATACTGTTCCAGCCAGGGGCGTTTTTAGGGTCTCAAAACATTGGGGGCTTTAGCCCAAATCCAAAATATTTAGATTTCAATAAGACAATTCATAGGTAATTTAAAATAAAAATAATATAGGACATATTGTACCAGTTATCTGTCTCAGCTGGTTTTAGACTGAATGTAAATTACTGTGAATCAAACAAAAAAGGTTTTCAATAATTTTACTTTTTATTTTTGTTAGAAGCTGAATAAAGGACAAGGAGAAATGCCTGATGAAAAACCATTTTGCACATAATTACACATTTTGAAGTATTTAGAAAAGAACTTAAGCAGAATTTTTTCTGACAAATGTTTTTCTTAAACTCAGAGATATTTACTTTGGGCCAGATAAATGTGCTTCTTTTGTCATCTACATAAATTACCCTTTTTAGTGTTCCACTCCTGAGGCTCCATTGTCTTTATTCTTATATTTCAAAAATGAAAGTGGTATAAAGTTGATTTTCCTAAATCTTAGTCAAATGGTAAAATCCTAAAACACATTTATTTATTTTAATTATGCCAACAACTTTCGAAGCGTTTCATTAAAATTGTTCCTTCTTTTCTTTTTCTTTTTTTTTAACCATGTCCTGTCCGGCAGAGTAATGCTCAGAATTGTTGTCTGAGTGCCTAGAAATTGCCCAACAGATTTACTTTCACAAGCAGAGCATCACAGCTAATGCTTTAAAGCTCTGCTTGATATTTATAAAATAAACTTTATTATAAACTTCTTTGGGAATATTTCAATTGTTACGGACATGGAGACTGAAATGAAAAGGAAAAAAGAAGCTCAAAAAAGAGAGAGATGGGGCAAAAGGGAAAAAGGGGAGAAAAGGAGGAAAGAGTGGAGGAGAGAAAGAAGGATGAAGAGAATACAAGATTACACCCTGCTTGCTTATACACCTGCAGCTGTTTTTTTTTTTTTTTTACAAAATAATACACAGTAATTATGAATGTAAAATGTACTTAGTGAGAGGTGCAGCCCTCTCACAACATCCAGGGAGGTGCAGCCCTCTGGACAACATCCAGTTTAATGGTGGTGAAATAAGTATTATTGCACCAGTTGGAGTTGGTCCGTTAACTCACACAGTTTCATCTCTCAGTCCTGGAACAAACTACACATTCACTCTCGTCTCTGTTCTTGAAAACGTCAGAAGCAGTGGCGTCAGCATTATTGCAGCTACTGGTAGGACTTTAAATTTTATTACTAAAGATTGATCTTTTCATTCCAAAAATCTATTAGTTTTATCTGCAGCTTGTTGGCTGGTCATTAAGCGAGGCTTTTCATCTGTTAAAGAATTTGACATAAACTTCATGAACCATCATGAAAAAGTTCATTATTTTTTTGTCAGTGAAACTCATTTTATGTAGATTCATTACACATACAGTGAAATATTTTAAGTCTGATTATTATGGCTTACAGATAATGAAGACCCAACATTCAGTGTCAGAAATTTTTTTCTATTACATAAAATGAATACAAAATATGTTTTAAACAAAAAATATCAAGTTTCTGAAAAGTATGTTAGTTTCTTTGCACTCAAAAAGTGTTTGTAGCTCCTTGTGCATGAATTACTCTGTCAATGCAGTGTGTCATGGAGGGGATCAGCCTGTGGTTCTGCTTAGGAGTAATGAAAGCCCAGCTTGCCAGCTGCCTATAGGTCATCTCCATTGTTGGCTCTCTTTCATTATCTTCCTCTTGATAATTCCTTTATAGATTCTCTAAGGGGTTCAGATCAGGCCATGGTCATTGAACCAGCTTTTGGTACCTTTGGCAGTTTGAGCAGGTGCCAAGTCCTGCTGAAAAATATAATCAGCATTTCCTTAAAGCTTGTCAGCAGAAGGAAGCATAAAGTGCTCTAAACTATCCTGGTAGATGGCAGCGTTGAATGTAGACTTCAGAAATCACAGTGGACCAAGACCAGCAGATGGCATGGCTCTCCAAATCATCGCTGACCGTCGAAACTTCACACTAGACTGCAAACGTGGATTCTGTGGCTCTCCACTCTTCCTTCAGACTCTTAACTTTCAACTGAAATGCAAATGTTAAATCTGAAAAGAGGACTTTGGACCATTGAACCTGAGGCCAGTCTCTGGTCCAGGAGTGGCTTGAAAAGAGGAATGCAGCATTTTTTAAAAAGTGACATAAAATACAGAACTTTTTCATGATATTCAAATTTTCTGAGATGTATCTATAGTTAGCTTATCAGTATCTTTTAGCGTAGGGGTGTCCAACTCCAATCCTCAACGGTTGTTTTGCTGCATGTTTAAGATCTGTCCCTGCCCCAATGTAGCTTTTTAAAATATCTGCAAGGGCTCTTTAGAATGTTTTTAAGTGGTGTTTTAACCAACTGTTTTGATTAATATTACAATTCTGTTATTTAAAATTTAATTAAATAACAATTCGGTCTTTTAAGTGTTGCCTGTTGAATACCACCCCAATATGGCGGTGGTATTAGGACAATAGAGAAAAGGGTGAAACGAGCTCTAGCATTACTGGACAGCAAAGCTCTGCACACACATTCACACAATTTCTAAAATATAAGAATTTATAAACAAAAATAATTCAACTCAAAGTCAAACATATTTCAATCAACAAACTATTTACTAAACTAGAACAACTAAACTAAAACTACAAAGCAAAATAAAAGAGTAAGAAAAAACAATGAACTATGTACAAATGAACAAGGGAATCAAAGATGTTTAAAAACTATGATATTATGATATATGATAACTTTGATAATATTATGCAACATTATCATTCAAGGTTATTTATGTTTGAGAACCAATGATTATCTTGAGGAACCTGGAAATAAGGTTAAGTTAGTCTAAGAACAATATTTTGCAATCCTTTCACAATGCAAGATCAGAAGAGCAGATAAAACATTATTTTAATAAATAATATTTTCAAGAATGATTTGCTGAATAAAAACAACCTTTTGGATAATTACCTCTCAATGGTATTTAATTAGCTGTCCTTATTTAGTAAAATAATATCTAAGGAATTATTATTTTGAATGGGAACCAACAACCAATATTATTTCCTAGATTGGAAACTAATAACCTTTCTGAGCAGTTGGTTCTTAACTAGCCCTCACCCGGGTCATGTGTAAACCTCTGGACTGCCTAGCCTTAGCCGTTAGTGGTTTCAGCTAACAAATATAGTTTCCTTAAAGTCAATAATGTACCTTTAAAATACCATGAAAAAAAGGATTAAAGTGCATAAGCATTGATGCCGTGTCATGGGCGACCTGTGTCTAAAACCACCCTTTAAATAAAGTTTGTCTACTTCACAACACAACAAAGAACAAATAATTAGCCTCAGGCTGAAATATCTGTTCACGTTAGTTGGACAGACAGCCTGCTAGCTCTTGATATATTTCACCACAAACAAGCAAAAACATCATGAAAAAATAGCAATTATTTCATCCTGAATTAATTTTCTCTGCCCAAACAACACCTCCTACCTGAACCGTTCCGAAGAAAAGATATCCTGGCCTTCTGGTGAGCATTAACAAAAGGCACTGTTGCGCCTGCTTTGTAGACGCTATGTGGGTAAACCACTTCAATTAGAGACGACGTTTCTGCTGGGAGCTCTCTGGAACACAGGTTTCTCCTGTGTAGGCTTCAGGAAGAACAGTCAAGCCAAGACTCGTCCCATGACCCCTTTCGTATGAAGGCTGGATTATATGAGCAGTAGATCAATACTTAACTTTGTATTTGCTTTTAATTGGCAAGAATTCAACTGTCAGGTTGTAGTCACTTTGGATCCAAGAATTCTTCAAAAGGTGGTCTTATACCCGTCATGTGAGTTTAAAAACCTTCAGTTGACGTGTGTATCTCTCCATTAGCTGCAGTCTGCAGCCGGATAGAAGGGGATCGGTAGAGGGGAACATGTTTTTGTTCAGGGATTCCAGCTCTGACTCCTCCTCTTCCTGGGATGTTAGAATGTAGATTAGTGTTTATTTAAAGGTGCAGAGAAGTTCATTACAGCCTTTGATTGTGTTATATTCATCCATGTTCAATCCATGTTTTAATCCATGGCTGGGGTCCCATCACAGCTAATGACCAAATAATTTGATTTAGATTTGTTAAACCACGCATCAATCCAGCCCTTTATGAATGCCACTGGACATCGCTGTTCTAGCATATAACTTCCCAGGCAAGGGGCAAAATGCGATGTGATTGTGGGCATACGTAGTCAGATTGTGGTTGAAATATGTCCACTCCATGATGTGTAGAGCATGGTGAGAACGCAAAAGAGTAGGGCTGCTTGATTACAGAAAACTAATAATGATTACTTTGGTCCACATTAATGAATACAGTTATTTAGAACAAGTACTCATTGAGTTAGAAAAATCTATTTATTTATTGCTCTTGAAGAACAATGAGTTGCTCTTGTTGGAGGGAACATCTCATCCCTCAATCGTGGATCTTTTATTCTGGAAAGAAGACTGTTTGTTAGCAAAAGAATTACAGGAGAATCAAATGTAATCAAACAAACTGTATTGGATCAGAAAAGAGTGTAATAATATTAACTGTATACAGTGGCTGGCTCCAGGGACGTGGAATGTCACCTCGCTGGGGGGAAAGGAGCCTGAGGTTGTGCGGGAAGTCGAGAGATATTGACTATAAATAGTCAGGCTCACCTCCACGCAATGCGTGGACACCGGAACCAAGCTCCTCGAGAGAGGCTGGACTCTCTTCTACTCTGGAGTGGCCCGTGGGGAGAGGCAGCAAACTGGGCTGGGTTTGCTTGTTGCCCCCCAGCTCAGCCGTCTCGTGTTGGGGTATACCCCAGTGGATGAGCAGGTCACATCCCTGAGCCTTCGGGTCGGGGACAGGTCTCTGACTATCGTATCAGCCTGTCGTGTCACCCGGTCTTCTTGGGGTCCCTGTCGGGAGTGCTGCCCAGTGCCCCTCCCAGGCTGGAAGTGACACCTGGAGAGGTATGATTGGGAGGAATGACCTCCCCGATCTGAATCTGAGTGGTGTTTCCTTATTGGACTTCTGTGCTAGTCATGGATTACCCATAATGAACACCATGTTCAAGTATAAGGGTGTTCATAAGTGCACTTGGCAACAAGACACCCTAGGCAGGACGTCGATGGTCGACTTTGTTTTGGACACTTGGGTGAAGTGAGGTGCTGAGCTGTCCTCTGATCACCACTGGTGGTGAGTTTGATCTGCTGGAAGAGGACAAAGCCAGACAGACTTGGCAGGCCCAAGCATATAGTGAGGGTCTGCTTGGAACGTCTGGCAGAGCCCTCGGCCAGGGATGTATTCAATTCTCAGCTCGGGGAGAGCTTTGACCAGATTCCAGGGGAGGTTGGAGACATAGAGTCCAAGTGGACTGTGTTCTCTGCGTCCATTGTCGATGCTGCCGTCCGTAGCTGTGGCCATAAGGTCCGTGGTGTCATAATTCTGGGTTGTTTGTCAGCATCATCGTCTATCTGCTGCTCTAACTACGATGATTACTTTCACCTGCTCCTTCCCAGCCTGCTCATAATCAGACCTTACCTGCTTCACCTGCGCATCTAGCCTCATAAGCAGCATGCCAACAGACAAACAGCACCAGATTATCGAAAGCCTTTGTGCGAGTAGTGTCCAGCGTTCCTTCCTTGTCTGTCTGCCTGATCTAATCTCATTTTTGTCTCTTGGATTTCTCTGCTTTGCCTTGCCCACGTCGCCTTACTAGCTTTTGCTTTCTGGACATTGACCTTGGTTCTGCCTCCTGACCACCTCTCCCTGCCTAATCCCTAGATATGTTTGCTTGTATCTGCCTCCCCGTGCATGACCTCGTTTCTATGGCCTGGACCACGATTCAAGCTTCTCCCTTGCATCCTGTTGCCCATATCTGCTCACACGGCTCTGACCCAGTTTCTGTCCCCTGACCACTGCTACCTGCTCATTCACTGCCCTGCAAACACTCTGAGGAGCCAAAAATCAGCTTTCTGGTTCCTTTACGGATTCTGAGAAGGTTAGAAATATTATTCTCAGTTCTCTGCTCAGCCACTAACCTATCTGTCTGCCTTCAGAGGTTTCTGAGTCTGCCGCTGGGGATTTCCTGCCGATCGCCATCCAGATCTTTTAATAAACTTTTGAATCTGATCTGCTGTGTCTGGCTGAAATTTCAGGTCCTCAGTTACCTGTTACATGCGGTGTCTGTCGCGGCAGCAATCCCCGAACCTGGCTTGTGGGACTACTTAGGCGGCTGACAGGTACCGTGTAGCCAAGCGTGCCGCGGCCCGGGCTGTGACAGAGGCAAAAACTCGGGCCTGGAAGAAGTTCGGTGAGGCAATGGAGAAGGACTACCTATTGGCCTTGAAGTGATTCTGACAAACCATCCGGCGCCTCAGGAGGGGGAAGCAGTGTTTAGCCAACACTGTTTACAGTGAGGGTGTGGACTTGCTGACCTCGACTGGGGACATTATCGGGCAGTGGAAGGAGTACTTCGAGGATCTCCTCAATTCTGCCTTCACGCATTCCCTGGTGGAAGCAGAGGCTGGGGACTCATGGTTGGACTCTTTCATCACCCAGGCTGAAGTTAACGAGATGGTTAAAAATCTCCACGGTGGCAGGGTTTCAGGGGTGGATGAGATCCGCCCTGAGTACCGCAAGTCTCTGGATGTTGTGGGGCTGTCATGGTTGACAAGCCTCTTCAACATTGCGTGGCAGTCGGGGACAGGGCCTTTGGACTAGCAGACCGGGGTTGTGCTCCCCCTTCATAAGAAGGGTGACCGGAGGGTGTGTTCCAACTATAGGGGAACCGCACTTCTCAGTCTCCCTGGTAAGGCCTATGCCAGGGTATTGGAGAAGAGAATCCGGCCAATAGTCAAACCTCGGCTTCAGGAGGAGCAGTGTGGTTTTTGCCCTGGCCGTGGAACACTGGACCAGTTCTACACCCTCTGCAGTGTACTTGAGGGTTCATGGGAGTTTTTCCAACCGATCCACATGTGTTTTGTGGACCTGGAGAAGCATTCGACTATGTCCCTTGTAGTGCCCTGTGAGGGGGTGCTCCAGGAATAATGAGTCTGGGGCCCTTTATTAGGGGCCATCCGGTCTCTGTACAAGAGGAGCAGGAGTTTTGGTCATTGTGGGCACTAAGTCGGACCTGTTCCCGGTGCATGTTGGACACCAGCAGCGCTGCCCCGTTTCACCGGTCCTGTTCATAACTTTTATGGACAGGATTTCTAGGTGTAGCCACGGGCCAGAGGGCGTCTGGTTTAGAGACTAGTAGGTTTCGTCTCTTCTTTTTGCAGATGACGTGGTCCTGCTGGCCCCCTCTAGTCAAGACCTACAGCATGCACTTGGGTAGATTGCAGCTCCTCCAAGTCCGAGGCTATGGTTCTCGACTGGAAAAGGGTGGCTTGCCCTCTTCAGGTTGGAGGGGAGTTCCTGTCTCAAGTGGAGGAGTTCATCTCGGGGTCTTGTTCAGGAGTGACGGGAGAATGGAGCGGGAGATCAACAGACTGATTGCTGCGGCTGCTGCAGTAATAGGGACGATGTGTCAGTCCGTTGTGGTGAAGAGAGAGCTGAGCGGAAAAGCGAAGCTCTGGGTTTACCGGTCAGCCTATGTTCTTACCCTCACCTATGGCCATGAACTTTGGGTCATGACCGAAAGAACGAGATCCAGGATGCAAGTAGCTGAAATGAACTTCCTCCGTAGGGTGGCCAGGCACATTCATAGAGATAGGGTGAGGAGCTTGGCCATCCAGGAGGAGCTCGGAGTAGAGCCACTGCTCCTCCACATCGAGAGGAGCCAGTTGGGGTGGCTCGAGCATCTATACCAGATGCCTCCTGGACACCTCCCTCGGGTGGTGTGTCAGGCACGTCCCAATGGAAGGAGGCCCAGGGGACACCCCAAGACACACGGGAGGGACTATGTCTCTCGGCTGGCCTTGGAATGCTTTGGGCTCCCCCCGCAGGAGCTGGACAAGAGGAGGTGTCTGGGGAGAGGGAAGTCTTGTTGTCTCACGCAGTAGACATTACGAAAAAACACTTGCTGACACTGCTGTCCCTCTGCACTCCTCTTTCGGCCATCTTGTGGTGATTTTTTAAAACACAGGCGCCCTAAACATATGGCTGGAAGAGTGCCTCATGCAGTAGACATTATGAAAAAACACGTATACTTGTGATGCAGAATGTGTTCAAATGTAACAACTGGTAAAAATCAAAACAAAAGTATTTGGTGCCTTTAAATGTATTATGTTTGTCTTCTGTTTTTTTCCCACGTTATACTTGTAGCTCCCTCTTGTGCTGGCTGTCAGTGTTGTCCCTCCGGCACAGAGTGCATCACCACCAATGGAGCTGTTCAATGTCTCGACCCCTGTGCCAACTACACTATACTGAATGATACATGGCGTTCAACAAATAACGTAGACCAAAGTGTCATCAAATGTGACAGGGACATTGCCTGGAATGGCTGGTATCGCTTTTATTTGGGGCAAAGCAGCGCTCAGATTCCAGAGAAATGTGTAGCAGAAAACAGGTGTGGAACCCATGCTCCTTTGTGGATAAACGGTGCTCATCCGGTGCAATTTAATGAAATTGTAACTCGCACTGTGTGTAATGCCTGGTCGGGTTCCTGCTGCAGTTTTACCTCACACACCATCCAGATCAAACTTTGTTATGGATACTACGTCTACAAACTTCAAATGCCATCTGCATGCTGGCTGGCATATTGTGCCGGTACTGCTCTACTTCAATAACTTAAAAAGTATTAAGAATAACTTGTTTTCCTTTCATAATCATTAAAATTGTAAATGTAATGTATTGTGAATATGTATATATATACACATATAAATATATATATATATATATATATTTTAACTTATTACCTCTTCCCTAAGTTTTCATAAATGTTAATGTCTACACATAAATCCAAACATTCGTTCTATGTAAAAATAACTGTTTAATTTTTGCAACACATGTTGTATCTATTTGTTTTAGAACTTCCACTCTTTAGAGTATCATCACAAAATGAGACCAGCATCACTCTGCAGTGGAATAAAGTCAACACCAACACCAGCTTTGTTCTCCAGTTTAACGGCACAGAGACATTCATCAGTTCACCAGATGGAGATGGACCAGTAACTCACACAGTCTCATCTCTCACTGCTGGAACTAGATACACATTCACTCTCTTCTCTGTGTTTGAGAACGTTAGAAGCAGTGGAGTTCAGCTCCCAGCTGTTACTGGTGAGAGACTTTATTTAATTAAATTGTCAACAATTAAGCAAATTTTTTGTGTCTAGCAGATGTTGAAGGTCCTGATGGGGCCCTGTAGTTGAGAACAAAAGATTTATCACCAAGATTTTTACAGTGATTGGTGAGAGCCAACAACCAGAAAGCATTAGTTGGAACCAGCAGAGGTTTGAACTTGTCATTTCAAATATTCACACTCCTGTTATACGTTGATAAGTTAATTATGTCCAAGGTGAATGGAACCATAAACGAAGAAAAAATACAACAATAAAGAACCAAAAAAGTAAAGTCAGGAGAAGTACCATACAAATAAGTTGAAAGAGATGAGAAAGGCCAAATTGTCGATCCGTCCATCCATTTAGATGAGTCTTTAAAGAAACAATGAAGCAAATGAACAGTTTTTATGTGGGTTTAGACTTGTTTTGTCAGTTATTTATTTCATCCAGTTAGATGCTCAGGATATACTCAGATCTCACATGAATGTTTTGATGTCAGCCTCAAAACACGCTAAATAAAGAGAGCAATTTCAAAATAATATATATTATTTAGCTGTTAACAACATGAATCTTTTCTTTTCTCTTGTAGCTCCTGAAAATGCAGAAGGCTTCAGAGCATCATCACAAAATGAGACCAGCATCACTCTGCAGTGGAATAAAGTCAACAACAACACCAGCTTTGTTCTACAGTTTAACGGCACAGAGACATTCATCAGTTCACCAGATGGAGATGGACCAGTGACTCACACAGTCTCATCTCTCACTGCTGGAACGAGATACACATTCACTCTTTTCTCTGTGTTTGAGAACATCAGAAGCAGTGGAGTCAGCATTGCTGCAGTGACTGGTAAGATATTTACTTTCATTAAAGCTTTGAAATGTTTTACAGTTAGTGATGTTGTTGGAGAGTTCTGACTTGAAATCTGAACATCTCACATTGAAACGATTGTTACATGCATTAAACTTAACAGTTAAAAGCACAGAATAATTGCTGTTGTTAGAATCTGAGACTCTATGTTGAATAATTTCTAATCTTATTGTTTGTCTTAGCTCCTGAAAATGCTGAAGGCTTCAGAGCATCAAAACAAGATGAGACCAGCATCACTCTGCAGTGGAATAAAGTCAACAACAACGTCAGCTTTGTTCTCCAGTTTAATGGCACAGAGACAAACATCAGTGCACCAGACGGAGATGGACCAGTGAACCATACAGTCTCATCTCTCAGTGCTGGAACTAAACATACATTCATACTCTACCATGTGTTTATGAATGTTAGAAGCAGTGCTGTAAACATCACCGTTGCTACTGGTGAGATAACTCTTAGCTTTACACTAAACTCATGTTTTCTATGTNTTAATGGCCCAGTTCCTTTCTCCTTTTGATCAAATCCAGTGAGCCACAGATATTCATATTGATAGCAACACTTTGTTTCAGTCTTAAAGAACTCATCTTTGTGCATTAATAGAATTTGTGTTTAGATGCAAAATGGAAACATTCAGGGTTAAAAGATAGAAAGCATCTATATACAGTTGATAGTTACACATATTCGTTGGGTATTTTATCAAGTTATTTAGTCAGAGACTTCATCCTCCATTATTATGTGGCTTTTTATATCATTCTGCAAATACCTCTTGTGTCTGAAAATCAACCTCTCTTCAATCTGGTAGCAGATAAAACAAAATTTAATTCTCTGTAATTTTGAATACCTGCATTGTTAAAATTTTGAACTTACTGTTTTTTGTTTTTTTTTGCCAGATTTGTTTGCCTACATTAGAATTTAATGAAAATATGTTAGTTGCAGAAGATTTGTATTTAAGTGAAATGTTATATGGAAAAGATAGAATGACAGTTCATGTAAATAGATATTTATATATCTATGTTAATAGTATTCGTACTCGTCGTCTTCCGCTTTATCTGGGACCGGGTCGTGGGGGCAGCAGACTCAGCAGAGACACCCAGAAGTCCCTTTCCCTAGTCACCTCCTCCAGCTCCTCCGAGGGGAGCTCAAGGCGTTCCCAGGTCAGTCCAGAGACATAGTCCCTTCAGTGTGTCCTGGGCCATCCCCTGGGCCTCCTTCTGGTGGGATGTGCCTGGAACACCTCCCGAGGAAGGTGTCCAGGAGGCATCCGCCACAGATGGCCGAGCCGCCTCAACTGGCTCCTCTCGATGTGGAGAAGCAGCGGCTGTACTCAGAGCCCCTCCCGGATGGCCGAGCTCCTCAACCTATCTCTAAGGAAGTGCCCGGCCACTCTACGGAGGAAGCTCATTTCAGCCGCTTGTATCCGGGTTCTGGTTCTTTCAGTCAAGACCCAAAGTTCATGGCCATAGATGAGAGTAGGAACGTATACCGACCGGTAAATTGAGACCTTCGCTTTTCGGCTCAGCTCTCTCTTCACCACAATGGGCTGGCACAGCGCCACCATTACTGTGGCAGCCACACCAATCCGTCTGTCGATGTCCTGCTCCATTCTTCCTTCACTCGTGAACAAGACCTTGAGAACTCCTCCACTTCAGGCAGGAACTCCCCTCCAACCTGAAGAGGACAAGCCACCTTTTTCCCGTCAAGAACCATGGCCTCAGCATTGGAGGAGCTGATCTTCATCCCAGCTGCTTCACACTCGGCTGCAAACCGCCCCGGCACATGCTGTAGGTCTTGGCTAGAGGGGGCCAGCAGGACCACGTCATCTGCAATAGAAGAGACGAAATCCACTGGTCCCTAAACCAGACCCCTCCGGCCCTTGTTTGTGTCTAGAAATCCTGTCCATAAAAGTTATGAACAGGTCCGGTGACAAAGGGCAGCCCTGGCGGAGTCCAACATGCACTGGGAACAGGTCCGACTTAGTGCCGGCAATCCAGACCAAACTCCTGCTCCGCTTGTACAGAGACCGGATGGCCCCTAATTCCTTACTCCCGCAGGACTCCCCACAAGGCACTACGAAGGACACAGTCGAATGCCTTCTCCAGGTCCAAAAAACACATGTGGACCGGTTGGGCAACTCCCACGAACCCTCGAGTACCCTGTAGAGGGTGTAGAGCTGGTCTAGTGTTACACAGCCGGAAAGAAAACCACACTGCTCCTCCTGAAGCCGAGGTTCGACTATCGGCCGGATTCCCCTTTCCAATACCCTGGTGTATGCCTTACCAGAGAGGCTGAGGAGTGTGATCCCCCTGTAGTTGGAACACACCCTCCGGTTACCCTTCTTACGAAGGGGGACCACCACCCAGTCTGCC